>CAJHZI010000266.1:445000-705000 GCA_905160935.1 Enchytraeus crypticus
GGAGTGGTAATACCGGCATATGTGCTATTACAACTCAAGCGTTTCTCCTCTTCAATTGCACAACTTGGTAGACTTTCTGCACGCAATAAAATATATCATACCGTGGTTCATTTAAAAGATATAGAACACTACCTTAGGTAACATTTATTAAAATTAAGAATTTTCACCAAAGGATCTTCAAAGATGGTTAAATCCAACTTTGAAATGCCAATTCAAAACCAAGTATTCCAAGTATTGTCCATGCACAAATTAATTTTTAAATCTAAATAATATTTTCGACAGATTGAAAATTATGCATGCATATTCTGTGTGACTGTAGACGGCGCATGGGTGTATGAAGCTAGAACTTGTTTGCTTCTTTCAAAGTTCGGTCAATAGAAATATGTGAATAAGTACAGGTAAAAGACTGTCAACGAAAATTTTGAAGAGACCCAACTATTTCACAGATAATGATAATAATATTTTTATTATGTATTCCTTACACCGATCATTAAAATAAACATCAAGCAGAGAATATAGAAATGAAGAATATGGAAAAGATTGAGTGAACGAAAGATGCAGGCCATAGAGGCACTTACATATTACTTTTGTAGATTAGTAAAAGTAGTAAATTCAAGGAAAATACTTACATATAATTTGAATGCAAATGAAAAGCTGACTATGCATGTACATTAGAGGAAAACATTTGCACAAAACAAAAAATCATCATGAAAGCAATCACGATTAAAAAGAGAGGGAATTCAGTTCCACTAGCTCAATTTTTTCAAATATGGGATTAGGGACCCATAGTTGGTATATAGGAGCCCTGTACAATGGAAGGTGGCCCGCAAAATGATGATCGTTTCAATATCTCTCTATTTTCACTTCTTAAGTGAAGCTAACTACTGCTTAAGTGGAAAAAGGGTGTAAGTAAAAAATGTGAACTCTGTACCGGAGCAGTGGTGCAAAAAGCCTTGGCTGGGAGGGGCTTGAGCCCCCTACCTCCAAAATTAGGTCACTTTTGCAATTCGTCCAGATTCGCTGAGTTTCTTCAGAGGTGAAAAAGTTAACCTACTTTTTTCCAAAACAAATGTAGGATTTTATGCATTTTAGGTCTTCCTCTGACATTAGTACTGGTATGAGTGGGAGGGGTGGGGGTAAGATACTGGGGTTCTCTAACTCTATGAGCCGAGCGCATTAGTGAAATAATTTTGAGCCCTCCCCCGTAGCATTTTTTTGCGACACATGTCCCGAAGAAGGCGGGATATAAGCAAAAAATGTGTACACTCTCGAAAAAATGTCACCCCCTTTTAAAAATTCCTTCATCCGCCCCTGATTTTTTATACCTATATTATATAGTATTTCTCACATAGTTCCACGATACAAAAAAGTATATAGTAACTTATTAATAACATTTCTCAGATTGACGATATTATGCCCACGTGTTCTAATAAATTCTGTTGTAAAAGACTAATTTGTAATTTATATTCAAATTATTCTAATAAAGATGGTTGTTTACTAAAAAAAGACATTATAGTACCATATATTGACAAAACTGCAGATGTGTTTCCGACCCTCATTTCTTTTCTGAATATGTACCTTCCTGCATGGTATAGTTGAACGGGAGTAATCGTTAAATCGCACTGGCCAGGCGAAGATGGACTGAAACTAGTAGAGCTGTAGTCAGGGTTAACTCTATGTCCGTTATATATGGTTGACGTATTTTTACTGCTAATTATTTTCCGGACTACGATAACACCAAAGCATGCATTCCGGGATTTATTTCCGACACTGCAGTTAAAGGAAGCCGTATTGTTGACCAGTGTCGTAACATCAGACAGTTTCTCACATATCTCTATTAAAAGAAGAAAATGTTGTCATGATTAACTAATACGACGATAACAATAATAATAATAATAATTATTATTTTTTTTTCATATTTCTTTTAATTAAATAAAGTCTTTCTTTTATCTTATATTTTAGCCAAGGGCCCTAAAAGCCCAGGGCAATAAAAAAACTAATATAATAATAATAATAATAAAAATGAAAAACTGAGCGCGAAAAATCTTTTCTGTGGCAGCTACTGTCTATTGCTCTCCAGCGATTCAATGCAGTCTGCTTCAGTGGCACTTTGGCTAAAGCGGCTTCCCAGAGTGCAGAGGAATTATTTTAATCGCTTTTTAAAAAACTTTTAATTAAATAAAGTCTCTTTTATCTTATTTTTTAGCCCAGGGCCCTTTACAGCCCAGGGCATTTAAAAACAAAAATAAATAATAATAATAATAATAAGTTATATCCGGATCACGTAATTATATGAAATATAACTTAAATCAAGTATATTATTTTTCCTTATTGCTAGATAAAGTCTTTCAAAATAACAATGGAGAGATAAGGTTAACATAAGAAAGAATTGAAGAACACTGACTGAGTAATATCTGCAAAACAAAGATTTTAACAATAAACAATGTTGATGGAAGAAATTTAAGCTATCGTAATAAAGAATCTAGAACCTACAGAAATTATGATAATTTTATAAGAGGCGAGTTATAATGAAATGAAGATACTCCAAATATAGTCTCCGTATCGTCTTTTCTGTTTGTGTATAGCTCGAGATCGGTGTGCTTTATGTTAGAGACTAGCATGAAAAGTTCAGTAGGAAAGCAGAGAATACAGTTAATTGGAGTTGTAATCCACGAACAATTCGATTGATAGCATACTCGCTTAAATAAAACTGCATTAAACTTATTACACACTTAAAATGTACATTAGTTACCTTCTGTGACTATTAACCCGAATCTGCTTGTAGTTATTAATAATAATAGTAGCATTCCAAAATTGAAGCTTCGGATCATAATCCCGAAATGAGGCATTTTTAATTATTTGACATGGAGCTGAAAAGTCATATAAATATACATGTGCAAGTTTGTACATGTACAATGAAAATCTAAGCACTATCCATCTAATGAGAATATTGCGGCGGCTGACATTAGTATATATGGCCTGGGAAGTCACTCGACTTGAAGTGTTTATAAAATACTAGTAGGCCTACATAACGCTTAAAAGTAACAATAAAACTAATTGCATACTGTCCATTCCATCAACAAGACCGAACAATTGGCTCAAAATAAATAATAATAATACATAAATAAAGAATTAACGTCCGTTTCCTCATCCAGGGATGATGTCAGGGACGTCCTCAACAGGACACATCACTACAGATCAATTCACCCAGACCAATCTGCGAAAGAAATGTGCTGAGGAGAAGTAAGGTCCTAAACGAAAGCAAGTCCGGTGATAAAAAATGGTCAAGGTACATTGATTATGTCTATAGTGGGAAAAGGTAAGTATTAAGCTTGCTAGAGAATGCTGAAAGAGAAGAACAAGAGCGAAGATTAGCAGGTAAAGAGTTCCAGATTGTGGGTGCTGCGTAAGAAAATGAACGTCTGCCCAATGACGTGAGAATATTTGGAACAGAGAGAAGATTGGCATCGGTGGAGCGAAGTGCACGTAAGGGACGATAGGGAAGAAGAATTTCAGATAAGTAAGAAGGCTTGCCAAATCGCAGAGTTTTCAAAGTTAATAGAGCTATTTTATATTTTATGCGTTGATTAACAGGGAGCCAATGAAGACTGCGAAGTAAAGAAAGAGAGCGAAATTGAAGTCGAGAGGACTTGCAAACAACACGTGCAAGAGAATTTTGGACGTGCTGCAAACGATTGAGAGAAGAAGTAGGCAATCCATGTAATAATGAATTACAGTAGTCGAGCTTTGAATGAACTATAGAATTAGCAAGTATAGTGGCTGAATTTCTAGTAAGGGATGGACGTATTTGCCTAATCTGAGGAAACTGAAAGAAAGAAGCGCCACAAACAGAAGAGATATGAGATTTAAAGTCAAGGTTTTCATCAAATATGACTCCAAGGTTTTTGGCGGATCGAGAATGTGAAAGAGCAAGATTCTGAAAATTAACAGAGCTATAGGTAATTTTGCTTCTGTGCAAAGGAGTGCCAATTAAAAGGTATTCAGTTTTGGAAGGATTAACAGCAAGACGGTTAGCAGAAAACCAGGAATAAACCTTGTCTAGAATGGATGAGAGATGAGCCAGTTTCTGATCGAAATCATGATTAGAAAAGGAAATATACAGTTGAGTGTCGTCTGCATAGAAATGAAAATTTATGGAAGACTGAGCAAGCAAGTAGCTAAGAGGAGTGATATATAAAGAGAAGAGCAATGGACCTAACACTGAACCTTGAGGAACACCGCGTAGGAGGGGTAGTTCAGATGAGCGATTTTGACCAATAACAACTGATTGTGTGCGACATGAGAGATATGATGTAAGAAAGGAAAAAGCAGAATCAGAAATGCCAAAACAAGATTTAAGCCTATTTATTAGAATGCCATGGTCAATTGTATCGAAGGCAGCAGAGAGATCTAGAAGAACCAGGGCAGAAACCTGTTTACTACTCATGGCCAAGCTAGGATCATTATATATACGAAGAAGAGCGGTTTCAGTAGAATGGAGTTTTCTATAGGGAGATTGATAATGAGAGAGAGAAGGGAAAGAATCAAGATGTTGTCCAAAGACACCACGAAGAAAACTGTTGTCCAAGACACCACGAAGCACCATGAAATCAGTGGTAGCCTAACATGAAGATCAAAAAGAAATAGTCCATAAAACAATAAAAATCCAAAATTAGAAAACCAGTACATAGTTTAGACAGGACGCTAATACACAAAATTACTTTTCAAATCATCGAAACTATTATTAACTGATAATCAGTGGTAGGTAAAATGTTTTAAAAAGTATTTTGAAAATACTTTTGTTAATACTTTTAAAAAATATTTTGAAAATAGAAAATAAAATAGTATTTTCTATTTTTTAAACTTTTCTATTTTGAAAGTAGGCCTACTTTAGTTCTCATCACTGGAAATAGTTATTCCTCAAATTACATATGAAAAGGATATTGATAACAAATGCAAATATTATGTTGGCGTTGTTGTTGTTTTTAAGTGTTAGTTTCGCAATTCATGTAACTAGCTGTATTTAGTTTTAGAAATACTGTTAAGTGTGTGCAGAAAATATCTGAAGTAAAGCCATCGGAACTACATAATTTAATATCAAACATGGATAATAGGATAACAAAGTAGAAACAATTGAATAGTAGATGGACTAGTGGTCTAATGTAACTGGCCTAGCCAGTTACATCACTAGTCAGATATTTGCATACTTAACAGGCCAGTTATGCACTGTAAACTGTAATTGCATAGCTGGCCAATCTATGTATTAAAATGGATGAAAAACGACCACCCCAACAAAGTTAGTCCTTTAGTAATTGGTAAAAGTTTTATTTTAAAATATTAGCAATAGCCTGAGATGTTCAAACCTGTTGCAGGTGTTATATTGTTTACTCCCACTATATATATATATATATATATATATATATATATATAATGGATATATATATATATATAATGGATATATATATATATATTATATCCATACATATAATATTATTTATATTTATATACTTGGCATCACAAAAGTACAAAAGGGCTACCATGAACCTGCCAGTAGGCAGTGAGCTATGATATATACAGTATATATATATATATATATATATATATATATACATATATATATATATATACATATATATATATATATATATATATATATATATATATATATATATATATACATACATACAAACTGTGCATTTCCACGAAATTATGAACAAGAACGTGGTGTCAAGTTGGAACAATTAAAAGCTCATGTTAATTAACAACCGTGCATTGAGAGCAGCGCAACAAACGCTTTTCAAAGTAAGAATAGAGACCTACTTAAAATAATAAGCTACTAATAAGCGCAATTTTATTGTCTCTTAGCAAAATAGCTGATCTGGAATGATAATTCCTTTACCAGTTCCCGGCAGACAACAACAAAGAAGTAGAGGCGTACATGAATCAGCTGCCGGCCAGGTTAGCGACAAAGGGATGACAGCTTGGAGGGCCTCCAGTCTGCTGGAAGACTATTCATTGTTCAAATCCCTCTAAAGCCGCACGGCGAGACGTCGTTAGTGCGCCAGCTGCGTCAAAGTAGCGCGCCGATAGGTGGCGTAGCATATGGCCGTCCACTCGTGATAAGTGTCCGTCGTCATTTACAATTGGTAGTACATGTTTGCATTGGTAGGTTGGTGTGCGTTTAACGTCAAGTTTCAGAAGCACAATGGCTTGATGTTGAGGAGATTCGACACACTCGAGCTACCGTCACAAATATTTTTTTACTTAACTCTATAACTTAATTGAGAGTTAGATATCATATTACATTGATGAGAGTTAAAAAGATATGTACAAAAATTTAGCTGATTTTTAGGATACTGTATTAACCGGTATGCATTCGCATAATTATATTTATCCTAAATAAGTTAGCGTACCAATAAATTAATAGACATAATCAATCAAGTGATCAATTAAATCAAGGCCAACAAATTTTGAAACAGTTTGGAAATAGAGTTACAATTTTTCCACAGCATTGTTTAAAATTAATTATTTTTAAACATAATTTATTAGCGAAGAAATTCTTTTTAGAATTTCCTTGCAAGGAAATTGAGTTGCACATATTTATGTGCAAGTATCAGAGAAGTTAAAAAATCAGTAAAAATCAAAAAGAAATTCTCAGTACAAATCAGAAGTTAAAATTATCAGTAAAAATTTAAAAATAAAAAGTTCAGTATATTTACGAGGGGGAATGAACAATCAATATAACCCTCTCACTAACTTTTGCAGGATATAATTAAAATTAACGGGGTGAACCCTAGCGTTTCTATCTATTGGAAATGTGCAAACAGATGTCGGATAAGAAACTTTACTAGAAATGATGTGGCAGCCTTGCTGGTCACGACTATTGTAAACATTGAACTAAAGAATTGCAGAGGTGTCAACAACTAATTAATTTCTATTACAATTTTGCTATTTCAATCACCATGGTGAAGAGTCGGGGGTAAACAATGTCAGTTGATAGTTATTTAAAGACATCTAATAATGAAGTTGCTGAGCACTTTTAAAGATTCTGAACAGAAATATAATACTCTAGGTGCACATGTATAACATATATCGTCATGACAAAATTATTTTAAAGGTATTTCTATTAATTGGTAATATAATTTTATGATACAAATTGCATACAAATATTAGTTAAAATCTCTTAAGTGATATTCCCCGTTCATTAGTTTCCGAACTACTGGAATTTGTGCAAACAAATACGCAACAATTCATCATATATATAAACGTTTAGTGGCCATAGATCACGAAATAAAAATGACAGTACATAAATTACTATTATTTACACATAATAACAAAGGGGCTTAATTTGCCCTCACGATTAAATGGATTAAGCTGGAAATCAAGTTGCCCTTGTTACGAAACTTGTATCGCCGAAGTCATGCCATATTTACCTTGTTTTAAAGATCATTGGGCATATATGAAATGACAACAACAATTTTGAAACAATAGTATTGCAGAATTAGAAAATTAATGCTATTTATTTTCAATTTCACAGCATGTATTTGTGATAAGTAATATAAATAAAATCTGGATAGAACGTATGGCAAAGGATCGGGATGTGTTGTTGAAAGATGTACTGGAAGAATGCAAAAGAATTAGAGGCTGTGAAGCAAATGTTGCTAGATTATTTATTAACGAAATCTTATACGGAGATTAAAAGGAAAGCTGAGGATTGAATAGATTGAATAAGTTATATGGATAGACCTGCCATTAGGCAGTGCACTGAGAGAGAGAGAGAGAGAGAGAGAAAGAGAGAGAGAGACAGAGAGAAAGAAAGAAATAAAAAAGACCGAGAAAGAGAATTTGTGAGAGAGAGAAAGAGAAAGAGAAACAGAAAAAAGAGGTGAGATTTTAATACAGAAGTAGAAGTAAGCCGGTTCTTTCAGATAATTTACAATGCAAAAATGCAGCGCCCTGTGTCATACTACTTCTCCCTGACTGAAATGGATATCCTCACGTTTCAGATGCTGGTTCATTTTTTCAGCAACTTCCAATGCTAACTGTAGCAGCTTGCTTTTAGCAATAACAATCCTATTCAGCCTTCTATAGGAAGTAGAGTATAAAATACTCCTGCTACGCGCAGCTGCTGGTACCGCAGCACGGGCAGCTGTTCAAGCTGTTAGCAGCTGGGCTCTGCTACTGGATATACTAGGCTAATATCGCTACCGCAGTGAATCGACTCAACACGACGTAGTATCATTACAAGCCTAATGTAAATACTGCAGAGTCCATGTTCGTCGTGTTCCCTGTGTTAATGTACAAGTCTTTGCTTATACATGTAGATGTTGATGAGATTATGAATTCAGCGTTAAAGCGTGGTTAACACAATTATGCGGCAATTAAAATGTATATCTATAGAGTTAATTAAAATTGTTTGTTACTGAAAGTAAATTATTACAAACCTAGAAGGATTATAGAAGTAGCTGGCCTTGATATCAGGTTTTTTGAGTTTATCTTGTAATGGATCTGTTTACGATGGGCATTGTTGGTCATCTTTCGTAAATACAGGCTCATTGTATTGGATGCTGTGAAAATTTACTATATTTATTAAATTTAACTCGATTAGCTAATAAATCAAAACGCCATGTTAAAACATCGTCGATTTCGTCCTTAACCGCTCGTTAATTTAAAACTAGAAGATAAATGATAAGTGTGTGAGTATACAATATAAAAGATAAGTGTTCCATCTGCAAATTCGATTGCCTTTTGTTTCTAATTTTTATCTCCTGCTTATCAAAAATAGCAATATTGGGTTACTCATAGTCTATCCTGTGATATGTTGAACTATTTTACTATTGGTAGTTGTGCGTGCTTAATGTGCTTTGGTAAAAGACTAGCAGGCATTTTGGAAATTTTTCAGCATATTCTGTTAAAATTAAATTTTTAAATTCAGTTTTCACTGAGCTCGGCTAAATTATATTGAAAACGTGAAGTATTTTATTAAGGTATTGTGTTAATATATTATGTAACTTGATCAAATGCTTTACTGTTATGCAAGTCTATTTACTATTATGCAAGTACTTTTACAGTTTTCAAATACCTTTTATATTAAATGATTTCTTAATGCATTCATTATTATTTATGAGTTTAGCACTTTAAGAAGCCATTAAAAATAGTAACAAGATGGTAAAGAAAGAAATTTGATTATATATATATATATATATATATATATATACTTTCATTCAAAATTTTCTTTAAAATTTAAGAATTAAAATTTATAATACTTTGGATCAGAAAATATATATTGGATTGCAATAGCTGTACGAAACTTACGTTAAATTCGGCCTTTATGTGCCTGAACTTAGCACTGGATGTTAGTTAGCAGATAGGCAACATGTGAACACTCAGGTCTTACCTTGTAATGAGGTCATAAAAGTAATGTCTGTAAGTAGGTCATCTCAGTCATTTCATTTGAAGAGGTCATCTCAATATTGAATGCCCTATAATTATGTAATCTCAGTCATTACATGTAATGAAGTCATCTCACTCATTTCATGTAATGAGGTCATCTCACTCATTTCATCTAATGAGGTCCTCTTAAATACTAATAAAAATAATTTAAAAAAATTACTAATAACAATGAATAGTGATTATAATATTAAAGGTTTAACGTCTGCTTCCTCGTACGGAGATGATGTCAGGGTGGTTTTCCCATCACACGTCACTATAAATCCATTCATCCTAACGACTTAACAATTATTAGTGTACATAATGTGATTACATAATTTGGAAAAAAACTTGTGCTGAATAGAAAGCAAAAGATTCAAATTATGTAAGTCAGGAAACAATATTTCGTGGAATGAGTCAGTTTTTTTAATTAAATTTCAATGTTGATTGGAATACTTTCTCTAATTCTGATTAAGAGTTTTTAGTAGGCCCTATTTAATATCCTTTCTTCTCTTTAGCAGGGACATTATTTGTAACGTGCTAATGCAGACCAAGAATGTTAATTCTAAACTAGATTACTTGTTGTTAAAAGAGCCCTGAGAAGTAGGCCTATTTAGGTTTTTTAAATTTAAATTATGCCATTACTATTTATGTGCAAATTACCATGTGGCTGGAGCCAATGGCGATGTCGGTAAGATACTCGACGGCGGATCAGTATGTGCGGGGTTCAAATGCTGGGCTCGACCGTCACTAGCATCGCTTTCGAGTGAGGAAACTGACGTTAGCATTAGCATTTTATTTGGAGTGTGGTAATGCATTTGAAACTAATTGCTTTGTAAACCCCTGAAAAAAGAGGTCCAGACTTTCAACCACGGTTTTATGCTTACGAAATACCAAATCATGACTAGACCGTTTCTTAAACCACCGTTGAGGTTTAAACTGCCGTTTATCTAGTTTGTGAATATGGTCATTAAAATGTTAAAATCTGGGGAACGACTGGTCCCCACGTTTAAATAAAACAGCGCCTTGATTTATTTATTAGGCTCGCTATCACCTGTTCCATTGGAACCATGAATCATACATCTATACTCGCTCTAAATATTTCCGTTTCTTCTTTATTATATTACGAGTAGTTATAGGAGAATGTATTTCATGTATTCGTTAATTTTCGATTAGCATAGATATTAGCTTGTGAATTTCTTGCAAGCTGTAAATAGTTCATGAAGCTTCCACAAGTCTTCCATGTTTATGAGGGTGTGTATGTGGAATGGTCCACTAGTTCAGTTCTGTTGTTGTAACGAGCGAATCTGGCTCTAGTATATGTTACAATACGTGTGAACAAGCTGTACCTTCGTTTACTTGTATTTCTGTAGCCTGATCATCAAGCAGTTACAACTTAGTTCTGTACAGCAGTGTACTGTAATAGAGCATAGAATATGTAGTTATTTATAGGTCAACTCCAATGTCAAATGTACTGTTAGACATATTTGAAATGTTTAAAAGTATAATTTACAGTGAGGAAAATTTTGGGCTCCACATGAAACGATTTCAATTTAAATGTACTCGAATACTGTGCATTGTTGTTAATACTACCGCATTCAGAAATTATTATTTAAATAATTCGATAGTGTACAGTCTTTTAAAAAACTTTTTATAATTCCTTACTTGCAAGGGCTGCGTGTAAAACTTAGAGGTACGACTATACTGTCCAAAGAATCACTATAGCTTGCTAGAATTATGTGAGTTAATTTATTGAATTATTTGAATTAGAGTGACATTATCAGAGTTATTTTATTTTATATACTAGCAAATTTTATGTTGTTAAGCTGCACCAGAAAGAGGGTAATAAATGGAACGGACTCTGTTCATTGGACAAGGAGTCCCCTGGATAATTCTCAGATTATTTCTAAATATTTATTTATTGTAGGCATGAATTTCGGTAAACGTAAGCCTATAGGCCTATAATGCATAAATGTGATTAAATGTTCTACCTTTCATTGTGATGGTATAAATTTTTGAATTTGTCTTGTGAATGAGTGTAAAACGTTAAGAGTGTTAGTAGAGAAATTTTATTTCAAAATTAAGGCAACCGATTATTGACTACTGAGGAGGGCAGAGCCAGTGGCTTGTTGTTAAGTTGTTCGACAGCGGATAAGCATGGGCAGGATTCAAATCCTGTTCTATCTGCGTCACTAACATGCTATTCGTACAAGAAAATTAACGTTAAACTTTAGTATCTGATTATCGTATCTGATTGTAAACTTTTGTACTACGGGTAGAATTTTTGTTCTCTCATCCTACCCTTTAGAAGAGATAAATTTTTTTGTTGGAGAATTGCTAATTACCATCGTACTAATTTTTAGCCAGACTAGATGGATAGGCAGAAAAACTTTTAGAAGGATGTCACTCTAATATGAAATTTCACTCTAGCCTACTTATTGTATTTTCTTCAAATTTACTGAGTAAGAAATTATGATTGAAAACTTTTGAAAAATATCTAATGATGTCTTCATCTAAAACTGGGTGATAAATTCTCATGTTTCTGAGGAAAAGATAATTTTCAGTTTCTAACTGATAATAACTGATGACACTCATTATCGTTATTTTCTTCCCTTGAGTCCCAATTTAGCTAGGGTCCGGATACGAATAGACATAAACTTTTCCATTCGTTTTAGAAACTCTTAGGAAATAACTAATAACAACTAATAAATAAAAATCCGAATGAAGCTAATAAATAAAACGTTAAACAAATTAAGCCAAACTGCTAGTTAAAAACTAATAGTAACTGACAAACGAACAGATAACAACTGATATCAATAACTGATTGTTTTTTATACTATTCAATTATAGCCGTATCATAGTATAGACTATAATGTCCGCCACTGGCGAAACAGCCTGTAAAGTAAACTTTGATATTCATTCTAAATATCCTGATGGATTACATGGGATTGGTTCCACGACTCGGGAAAACCACGGAGTATCACGGGATCGATCTTTCGGCGGAAACGTTAGCAGGCTCAAGACTCTATTTGTAGCACAAGAAACTCCAGAATTAAGCGGGCCCAAAATTGGAAGTGGATCTAGCGAGCGTGGGGCTCAGGCAGTTCGCAATGTGACCAGTAAATCTCGTGGGCTGATCGTAGCTAATGGATCAAGTGAGGTGAGTTCCGCTGGAGAGCACAATCGCGAGCGCAGCTGTAAAACTTTAGCCTGTGGAAGTGGCGTTCTGAATGTATATGGGCTACGCGTCGAGCGAGGCGGGACTTCGACGTCCTGCCCCGGTCAGTGCCCCGGTCAGGGCCCCGATGACCGCCCCGTTCGGGTCTCGGATAGATCGCTCAACGAACCCGTAGAGCTGCCTCGAATGTCCAGCGGTATTGGTCACTTCGCCAAAGTCAAGTCATCTCCAGAGATAAAGCGTCGAAAAGAAATTTTAAGTGGGACTAAGAGTTACAGCGAAACTACTGATGTATATAGTGACGAAAATACTCAGCTCAATTTAAGTTTCGATATAAAGGAAAATGGCATTTCAGAAAACTCCAGTATTCAATGTTCAAAGGAGAGTAGGGATATCGGGGCTGTTAACTGTAGTTTTAAAAGGGCCATGTCAGAGATTTCTGATTCAGCTGAAGCGAATAGTAAATCACAAATCGATTTCGAACAATTGCAAGTTAGACCAATGTCTAGCAGTCGTTGTATTTCTGCTATGAATACTAACAGTAAATTTGTTAAATCTAATCAATCAACAGAAAGTAATAGTTCAAAGGTTGATTCGCCATCGACAGTTGTTAATACTGTATCAACCAGATCACCATATAGGCTCAAGCAGTTTGAAGAAGAAAGGGATGAGGTTCCTGCAACAAAACGTCCAGAACCTTCGCAGGCTTGTAGCACTTCCAGGATGACCTTCGGAAGTTTGTCATCTCGAAGCTCATCCAGTTCATCACCTCCTCCCAGGATAGGTGACAGTAGCGACAGTGAAAGATCTCTGCCAGCGAACAATCACGTCGAGAAATTTCGAAGCACGAGGGCTTTGTTTGAGAAGCTACACGACGTTGGTGGTGTGGAGACTCCCAAGAAGCTGAGAGATCAAAGAGAAGTTGCTCAGAGATCGGCAAGATTGAGTGGAAGCGTGCCATCGCCTGCTCGTGTGTCGGATAATAGCACCGTGTCAAGTAATAAATCGAACGATTCGAAGAAGTTGTTGCAAACTAAAGAGTCGGATGTGTTCCAGCGTGAAAGCAGATCTGAGAGTGCTAATGTTTCCCTCCAGGTAACTCAAACTAGTGTAAAGCCACCGAATGGTACAGCGGTTGAGTCAAATTCTAGTAGTGCGGTCAGTTTAGAACACACGAGTAAGAATAGTTCTCAATATAGTATAGAAACTCCAAGTGAGAAAACAAAATCTCTTGATGTAATTGAAAGATGTAAAACTGTTCCAAATTTCCCCTCTAATAATACGGGTCATAATATTATTTCTTCGCGTATTGATATCGCGAAATCTCAAGATGAAGATGCGGGTGCTAAGATACATTCCAAAGTAAGTGCTGAAGCCAAAGGCAAATTATCTGAAATCGTTACAAGTTCAGAAGATTTAAATACTACAATCACGAATCAAGCTGTTCCGTCTGATATATCCAATAAACAAAAATCTGGCGATAGTAGAAGTTATTCTTCTACTAAAAGTAAATTTACAGGCCAGTCGACAAACGTAGGAGAAAACATCTCACATCGTTCGAAATCGCTACCTCTTGCCAACAAAACGAATTGTGACTCTCATTCTCTGGTTAGCAACATACACTGTTGCAGCTTAAATGTGGACGGAAGAGTGAATTCTGACTGCTGCATAAAATTCCAGAAAATTCTCGACCCATCTGAAAGGGTTAACGACGTTTCCGATTCGGAAAAAACTCAGCAACGTAATCTTGTAGTGGGTAACATAAATGTATCTCAGAGGGTCGCCAACATTCCTGGTTCTTTGTCTCGTTCTTTCCCTCCTAATACGCTGCCTAACTTTATGCTGCAACATTCGGTCGGGTTTTCGGGAGAAGCTGCTAGCAGGCCGTTACATTCACTCAGTAAATCACAGTCTACTATGGATAGAATTCAGTTAGGCTCTGTTCTGCCTTCAAAGAGTGACTCGGTTGACTACATCAATCAAGTTGTGATACGTCGCAATAGATATAATCTGGGACAGAATGGTTCCAGTTGTGGTGCCGATCCGACCCTACTTGCGGGAACTGGTGTTTTGCTGCCCAAGAGACGGTCAAGGGATGAAAAATCTCTGTCGAGAGAAGATATTGAGGCTTGCTTGAATGAAGCTGATAAATATTGGAAGAAAACGTACGGCGAAAATTTACGCGATAATTTAGATCCAGTATTAACTGGCAGTGGTTTGCGGAGTGGTTCTGGGGAGGAAATGGCCCCCAGGGTGGACAGTATTCCAGATCTTTCTCTAACCCCTCTTAGCCCCTCAGGCGAGGGCGGAGAAGTAGGCCCTGCTTGGCCTATAGTTTCTACTGGTGTAAAATCTGCTGAATCCAGTGTATTGACTGGCTGTAGCATAGATAATTGCACAAATTCAACAAATTTTATTTCAGATTTTAGGACTAATTCCAAACAGTCAGACGAAGGGACTGATTACACCAGAGCTGCCGAGAAACTATTGGAGGAGGTTCAGAAAAGACTTAGCGCTGTGCTTGAATCTACCAATGCAGTTGACTCTTCAAATCCTGTGAATACCGGAAGTACAACAACATCCGGAAAGATCGAATCCGGACAAAGGTCTAATGTAAGCTCCGTCAGAAATTCCACCTGTTCTGATGGGATTTCCTCCTGTGAAAGCTCCGGGACTGTAGTAGCCAACAATGATTGCCAAGCGTCAGAGCTTGAGGATTATCGTCAAGTTATTCCGGAGAGATCCGGATCCGTGTCTGCAGCGGAAATAGTCCGAGTATCGGATTCCGAAGAAAGTACCACATCCGATTCTGAGGATATAGATGATTCTGACTATGTTATCCTTGGTCGTGAGTTTGGTTCCAGGGGAAGCTATAGCACTAATGAAGGAGATAATAAGTTTCCGACTCGGCTGGACAAGTTTGGAAGGTAAGTTTATTGAATTACTATTGCTTGACGCATTTAGCGAATTTTTAGAAAGGTTTCGAAACATTTTGATTTGATTATGTCTTTACTAATTTTTAATTAATAGTTATTTTGTGCAGTTTTAGGTGAATACTATATATACAAAATAATATATATACAAAATATTATATATACTATTATCTATAAACAAAATTGTATATATATTGTACATATTATATATTATACTATATTATATATATAAATATATATATATATATATATATATATATATATATTACATATATATATATATATAAGTAGTATCTAATCCGGGATTACGCTACCACCTGGTACTTCTGGAGCGATACCCTTTTTTATAGAGTTTTATTTACTATTTTTTGTCTCGCTCTCTCCTCGTTCGCTCGCCAAAAAATACTAAATAAAACACTATAAAAATCGCTCCAGAATTACCATGTAGTAGTGTAATCCCGCATTATATACTACTAATAATAATATTTATTATTTATATATTGTATCAAACTATAACAACACCTAAACAATTAAATTACCAAGTAGTAGCATAATCCCGGATTATATACTACTAAACGATAAAAGTATAAAATATATAAAATATTATTGTAGCCCTCTAGAATACAATCGGTCTAATATGAATACCATCATCCATTACAACTCCTTTTGTATATAAAGGAGATAACCCTACTTTATTCTGTTCATATGTTTTCATCTCTTTCTTATCAAACCGAAAACCTTTATTAATACCATTAATAACCTCACTTTTAAACAAACATTGTATATATTTTTCTTTATTTATAATACTATTACACTTCTGTAAACCTTTGCCTGATGTCAGGGACGTCTCTAGAACTTCATATTCAGCTATAGTATAAATAAATATTCAAAATCCATATGGCAGTTTATATATTTTTCTTTATTGATAACATTTAAAGTCCAAACAGACTACAGGTATTCCTTTTACTCCTACACTTCTCAAGTTCTTGTTTAAGTTCGTTATTACATTGTTTCAAGAGCAATTTGCTGCTTTGATGGTTTGGTAAAGAATTGAGATTTTCAATAAAGCTATCAACTACAGTGACCATATCCTGAGTGTCGTGAAATGGAGTGATAAAGTTCTTCAAATGTAATAATTTTGTTTGTATTTCAGATATTGTGTTTAATCCATAGCGTACATTGTCTGTTGTTAGTTTATCAATAGTTGAAATGAGTTCTTCTATTTCTAGGTGATCAAAGTTTGTCGTTAACGCCATATTTGCTGGTGTTTCGGAACTTGGATAGATTAGTGTAGGAGAGTGTAGAAGGAAAGGTCCCATTAGCCATCACCAGCAGTCATCATCATCCCTTTCAGCAATTTCAGTAGTATAGCCGCCATTGCCCCGCATGATTTCCTCGTCGGCTGCGTCTTTATGACCAGGATCCATAATCTTGTCTTTATCCTTGTTGCTGTTATTTAACGTAGAAACAAACATCCTATTAGTCATCATCAATATCTGTAGGATACGGGCACCACGGTCCCGGCCAACACGGTCCATACCCGTCGCGGATGATGTCTTTCTTATCAGGATTATCCATGATCTTGTCGTTATTCTTGTTGCTGTTATTAACCTTTAAAGCAGAAACAAAATCAAAATCTCAGTTCCAGACTGACTATCTAATATTATAAAAAAGTTAAAGTGTATATCATTTAATTATCTTAAAAAGTAATAACTTGTATACAAATAACCTACATTTTGGCTAAAATATTAATATAAAACTAATTTTGAAAAATGTGATAATACATTGCTTATATCTTGCTTATTATAGGTTTAGATATTCCATATTTTAGATTAACAAATAGTGAATATGAAATTACTTACCTTGCGTAATAGTAAGTCCGATTTCAATCAAGCGCAAACGATAAATGCCGAACGTTGCTGAAACTGGAAGTTTCGGTTTGAAATTGTTTATAGCAACAACTATGACAACAGTAAACATTCTGCGCTTCAGTCATGCGAATCGATACATCCGTAACGATCTTTATGGCAAGTCTGGGCAAGTATTCTTTACCAAAAACAATGTTCAGATTTTTAGCTAAGCCTATATTACACTAAGCCTATATTATACTTGGCTTTATTTTTATACTAGACCTATTTTGGCATCGTTTTCTTCATTCACTATAAAAAGATAATAGATGTTACCTTATAGATCGACTAAATCCATGTCCTCGTCCGGATTGTGAGGTAGATCCCACTGCTGGTTTATATTCATTTTTGTATCAAGCTCTGTCTTTCTTCGAGCAGCCTGTTCATTCTTCTTTGCCACCACCGAATCCTTGTGCTCTAACGTTTTTTGTACTTCCTTTGCTTTCTTAAGGTTTTTCAAGAGCTCCATTAGAGTTTCAGCAACTGTGAGAGTGTTTTCCGTTCTTTCAATTGCAGCCTGAATTTGAGATAAAGTAAGACTACTAAGGTTATTCATTATTCTTTCAGTGATCATTGTTTTATCAGCAAAGTGTCTACCGGCTAATATTTCCATTAACCGCTCGCCAGAGTCTTCAATGTTTTCATTATAGTTAACAACTCTACGGCGAATGTTGAAATTTTTAGCCATTAGACTTCTATAAACTCGAAAATATTTAGCTGCTCAAAAATTTTCTAAAAGATTTTTCACTGCTCAAAATGAGCAAAATTTTGAGCACTTATATATATAGACAATCGCTAATTGAAGCCATCTGTTTCTCATTAAGTTATAAACGCTCGACCATTCCCGGTTACTTATCTCTCTCTCTAGGGAACTGCCTGGTATATTGTTTCTATTATTATTATAATATATGACTTACATTGTAATAATATACCCTGATCGAAACTTTATTAACAGAAAATCTAATAGCTTTGGATTACTTGTTTTAATTAATTTTATTAAGATTTCTACTTCCTGATAGCTGAAATAGTTCTATTCATGATTTATATTATATATATTTTAGGAATTATGTATCAGATACTTATATTGATAATATTTTAGAATATCCTATTTGAGCATGTCAGCTACTATACAAGCTCTGCTAATAATTCTTCACTTAAATATATAAATCCTAAATCAATAAGTAATAAATTCTTTTGAATCAATAATTCTTTCATATTGGTGTTCTTTATCTTAGGACTTATACTGTTTACAAATTTCCTGTACCTCCTACGAACAGTTCCTTTCTCTGGTGTAAAAACTAGATTTTCTTTCATAAGGTTTCTCTTTAAATCAATAAACTCATCATCAAATAGTTCTTCAATAACTGCAATAATAACAACTTGTAAGTCTTTTATATGTGTAAAGTATTCAAATTCATTAACAACATCCTTTCCATCATAAACTTCATTAAGAACAGTGGATAGGCTGACAACTAATGTATACATTCTGTTAAAATATGCGGCATAGTTCTGAAGATATGGATTTCTACCTATTACAATCGATACAACATTTGCAATTTTCACCAAATTTTCTAAACTTATCTCGTGAGGTTTCCTTGTAACTTTTAAATAAAGTTTATTAATTACATCAAGGCTATTATCAGGAAATTGAATATTTGATATATTATTAAAATTCATATCAAGTTTTCCAACCATTTTGTTCAACTTCAATACAACCTGTGTATCTACATAATCCTTCGTAGCACAGTCTTGACTATCTACAGGGTTTTTAACATTTATCAGCTTATTACTTTTCATATCTAATTCGCCTCCCTCAGTTAATTTAAGACCATTAGCCATTAAACCATTAGCAGATAGGCTTAGCATATTATTGATATTAGGATCTATCTTTACCGATAGTGAATCGTTTATAGAACTAAGTCCTCCATATGACAACAGTTTTAAATTAGATTCTAGCTTTTTAGATTGTCTACCAAATAGATCTACAGTGTTCATTTATTACTATAAAAATTCTTTTATAATATCATTTGATTCTTTTTCTGTTAAATCTCCGTTACACTTCATCACATAATTCATTTGTTGTTTCAATCTTTCTAACCTAGATATCATATTATTTAGTTCTGCTTTCCTACTTTTGAGATTAAATTTAGTTGATATAGCTGTTGATAAGGCTCCTACAGCTGATAACGTGGTAATGATTACTGTAGGGAGTAATGGCAATGCAAATACCCCCGATATTGTAGTTGTTACTGTTGAAACACTTATTGATGTGATTATTGTTATACCATAAACTACTTGAACTACTTTTCTCTTTCTTTTCAAGTGTTTAATTTTAGCTTCACAATCTTCTAGCTTATCACTCAAAAATTGTTTTACGTTATTCGTCATTCTATTTAACTAACGTTAAAATTAAATCTTTATAATCGTATCCTTCACTTAAACGTTTCAGTACAATCAAACACCATTTTCCGCAATTCTGATCCATCAATCCTTGCAATTGAAATGTAGAGTATAAAATAGGTGATCCTAAATATTCAATTACTTCTTTTGGTGGGGGCAAACCAAAACTGTTAAAGTAAAATTTTTCATTATTAATTTTAAACCAACAAGTCCAATGACTACCACTTTCACTAGATAAATTTAAATTTAATATTCCACATTCAATTTGATATCGTTTCAATTTCTTCAATTCATCTCTCATATAGCAACCCCTAAAACTTTTAATTTTTAACATTTTTGAATAATTCTCAATTTCAATATTACTAAGAGCCCTATCAGGAATACTATCCATTTAGTGGTTATAATTGAATGTGTCAATATAAAGCTATGCTTTATAATCTTAATCCTTTTCCCTTTGATCTACCTTTTCCTGTCTTTAATTGATCCTCAAGCGCTCTATTATGTCTTGCTGTTTCTTTATCAGCTTGACTTTGTTGAACTCTTGATGCAACAGTTCCTGCAACTGTACTTACTCCTCCCAAAGCAGCAGCAATAATAGGAATTAATACTGCTAAAGGTAAAAGCCCCCCTTTCTTTATTTTATTACTTATAAATTTTAATTGTGCTGAAGAAAACTTTAAATCATGAACATTACCATCATGCAATTTATTTATTTGAGTTGCAGTTAATGGTAAATTATATCCATGTTGGTTCATATCTGTTTTACTTAATCTCAAAGTAACTTCTGTATTGCCTTTAATCGCAATAGCAATTTTCTCTATCTGACTTTTAGTCAATGTAAACTTTGTCTGATAATACGTCATTTATTTAGCTAAAAATCTAATATCTGATATATTGCTTACTACCATCTGATTCTATCGACCAAATTCTATCATGATATACAACTGCATAAGCTGTAGTATTTGCAGGAGCATTTGCACTAAACTTAAAAGTTACTCTGATATCTACAACAGTATTTTTAAGTCTCTCAGACTGTTTCGATACATCAAATACGTATAACCTAAACAACTTTTTAAAAGCTTGATACGATATACAATCATTCTCTTCTTCATCTTCAGAATAACTTTTCTTAAATTCTTTAAACGAATTATAAAATTGAGCATACTGATTACTGTCATAATTAGTTATATAATCATTGCTAGGATATCTTTCACTATTCAATTCAACATAAGCATTAATTACTTGCACATTAGCATTGAATATAGCATAATTAGTTTCTGCTTGATTAGCTGCAGGAGATTGAAACCCTACAACTATATACCTAGGTTTTTCGATACCTGAAGCTATAGATAATCTCCAAGCAAATTCAGTAGCTTGGGGAACAATAGTGTTCTCAGATTTCTTGTTCATAAAACAAAGCGGAAACGATTCCTTTTCCTTAATGTAATCATTTAAAATTCCTCTTTCTTCTAAACTTACTGTAACTACTGGTATATGCCATTGTATCTTAGTTAAGTTTACCTTACCAGCATTAGCAACTCCACCATTTCGTATTATTGCCTGAGTATCAGTTTGTCTAGGAAAAACAATTGAATGCTTACATCCATAAATAATCTTTCTGTATTGTTTACAGAAATTAAATATAAATTCTAAAGGAATTTTGAATGCAAATGATCCTCCTGCAGATGTATAATTTCTTCTTTCTTCAAATCCCTTATTTTGATTGATCAATCCTTCTGTTAATCTAGTAACAGTTGTTTGTAAAGCTGTTAATATATTAGCAGCAGTATTTCCTGGAATATCTCCTGCTACTAAATTCACAATTTCACTCAAAGTTTGAGGTGTTCCATTACCAGAATCTAAGCTCCAACATTGATCCATTCCATTGAAACTATTACTTTTAGTCAATAATGCATCTATTGTTGTAGTATGACCTGGATATTGAAATCTCTCAACTTCATGATCTCCTATATGATATCTTGCTTCGCTAAATAGATACATCATAGCATTATTTTGTAATGCTACTAAACTATTTGCAGCATATGGTTGGTTAGTAGTAGAATCTTGTAATTGTCCTTCAATGTAAAGAAAACTCTTACAAGGTAATGACCAGATATCTTCACTTAAAATTTGAATTCTAATTTCTTGTCCATTTGCATTAAGTGCAGTTCCTTGAGATGGATCATAAACTCTATATTGAAACTTTTCTACAGATTCATCATAATTAAAAGATTTTTCAAGCTCCAGATAAGACTCCTTTACTTTCTCCATTTATTAATGAAAAAACTAAACGTAAGCAAATCCAGTTCCAATTTTAAATTGATTAATTCTATCAACAATATTTTGCAACTTCTGGTTTTCTTCTATTCCTTATCTCTTGAACAATTGCTTTTGTTGAATCAGCAATCTTAGGATTTATTCCTATTACTTCTGGTGCAGACTCAATAATGCTTTCTGTAACACCTGGTAAAACTTTTTTTAAAATATCTACAAAACCTTTACCGCTTACATAGTCTCTATTTCTACAATGACAATAACCCTTTCCACATATTACTTTTCTACTTTCTCTCCTCTTTAGCTTGAGACCCATTTATTAATCATTAATTTATAATTATATTTTTTTCGACATCCTGAGTAATAACTTTATTTTACACTTCTAATATGAAATCTACATGTAATATTCTCTCCTCTAAAATCTATAAGCCTACCATCTTGATCTGTTATCCAAATACTAAATTCACTCAATGTTTTTCTATTCAATGGTAAATAAACAAGATTAACTGGCGATTCTACAATTCTAAAACCTGGCTGCACCTTAGGTCCAAATGAATATAAAACTGGAGATGATATTCCGTTAACAAACGATTCAGTTACACAATCGCAATTAACAAATATACTGTTGAACTCGATAATGTTAACAATATATTGTGATTCATTACGTCCTTCTGATAAAATTATATCATCAAAACCCAATATACTTCTTAGTGAATTAGGTATTGTAAAATCAACTTTATAGTCTGAATTTGTTATATCTATAATTGATTTCAAGGTTGAAATATTAGGAAATAAAGTTATGTAATAAGCATTACTAACAGAATCCCAATCTCCATTTAGTTTCATCAACCTTTGGATCTCATCATTTATTGCTTCAATTTGATATGCTCCAATTTCAATAGTTATTAATTTCCAAGTATTTCCACCGTCTACCGAATATTTAAAATTATTATTTGCTAGTGTAATATTTGCAAAACTATACCATGTCTCTAAATTTACAAGTGCAATTTCTAGATCATAATCATTAAGAATAATAGGATTAGGAAATTTAATAGTATAAACTTCGGCTGAATTATCATAGGTTATGAGAATAGATTTAGATATAGACTTTTTCTGAAAGTAAGCAGAAATGGGTTCAAGTAAATTAATTATTTTCTGTTCCATTTATTATTATTTAATTTTGCGTATAATGTTTCTTAGTTGTTTCTTAGTTATTATTCCTTTATTGAACAAAATATCTAAAATAGCATTAATTTCATTAAACATACTTTTATTTCCTGCAGAATATTCCCCAATCAATAGATTTAATCTTTCTTTTAAGGTATCTACATTATCTGGTAGAATTATTGTATTTAGTCCATTACCTATCACTTGAACATCTTTATCCAATTCATTCAATCTATTTAGTTTTGTAAGAACACTATGTACCTTTTTACCTACTGTTTTATGTTGCCTGTAATCTAATCCAGAATCAATGCAAATAGTTAAATAGTTATCTAAATCTGTATCTAATATTCTTTCATCTAAATTGGGATTAACTCTATTCAACAATAACTCTAAACCTTGTGTAAGAATATATTCTTTATCTGCAATTTTAATTTTGTTATCTTTGAATAGAACATTGTAGTTACCAAATTTTACAGTATCAGAATCATTTTCTTCGTAATAAAAGATAGGTGAAACAGTTACGATTCCATGTTTACCTTTATTATTTATTCCAGGATTTCTTTTCATTAAACTAACCATTACTTCTTTATACATTTTGTTATCACTTGGACTTTCCTGAAATACAGAATCTGTGTAAGTAGGTAATTGTACATCTTCCTCCTGATATTCTGTGGCTTTAATCTTTTCTTGTATCCCATAATATTGTACGAGTGTTCTGAGATCATCGTCATTGAGATGATTTAAAGGTTCTAGTGTTTTTCTATCTTGTTCATTAAGATTTTGTATACCATCAGGATGCATAATTTTCTTAACTAATTCTGGATAGCTATTTAATTTGTAAATTAATTCTGCTAATAATGGTTGTTTAGCTATTGAGCTGATAATTTCTAAACCTTGTTGCCTAGTTTCTTCCTTACATCTCAGTAAACCTCTAATAATATCTGCAAGTAATCGTGATGATCTATCATGTTTACCTTGTAAGTCTGTTAGCAATTGCTGAAACAAATCATCCGTTCTTGTAATCTGCTTACTAATAGTTAACCGTTGTGTATCTGTAATAGGTTTGTAGATTTCTTTTAGCTCTGTTTGTACATTTTGTTTAGCAATAACTTCATCATCAAATCTTTGCCTTAATTTTCTATTTTGAGTAGATACCTTCTTGAGCAATTCTTGATTTTCTCCATTCATCAACTCTTCTTTAAACCTTACTAATGAACTCATTTATTAACTATATTTTTAAAATGATGATAAGTTCAATTCTTGCTTGTAGAAAGATCCGATAATATCTTCTCCGTTTAAATCTTTTATTTTATATGTTATAGGAGATGTATTGATAATTTTAGATACAGTGAATATTTCTTCAGTCCAATTTGTTTCGTAACCTTTTGAAAATAATTTTTTATATTTATAAATTCTAACTCTATCACCTATTTTAAATTTTGGTTTCTCGTTTGTAGGTTGTGGTATATAGCTAATCTTGTGTTCATTTTCCAACTTTGATCCTTCAGTTGGAGTCATTTTAATTGTAGAATGAATTGTATTATTATATTCATGAATCAGTTTAGGTAAAGCATCTAAATATTTGTTACTACCTGTTTCAGTAAAATATCTCCACATCTTTTCTTTAATAGTTCTATTAAATCTTTCAATAACAACAGCCTTACCTTCATTGAACGTTTGATATAACTCTATTTCATTATCAGTTAAGAATTTCTTAAATTCTTTGTTAATAAATTCCTTTCCTGCATCAGTCCATAATTTTTTAGGTTTTCTTTCTTTAAATAATTGTTGAAATAATTCAATCATTTGTTTACCTGTCTTAACTTTTATCGGTATTGCCCAACCAAATTTAGAGAATACATCTATTACAGTGAGAATGTAATTGAATCCTTTATTTTGCTTTGCGTATTGTCTCATATCAACTAAATCTGCTGACCATATATCATCTATGTTATGCACTACAACTTTTCTTCGTTTAAATTTCTTTATTATGGGTTTGTGTAATTCTTTAGCTTCCTCGATTTTTTTTTTTTAATGTTCCTAAACCTAATTTATATTTTGCGGCTATAATTGGCTTAATAACTGCTTTACCTAATTTTTCATTAAAATTCAAATCTTTAAGATTATCAAGTTCTTGTAACATCTTCTTATCTGCTTCACGCCTAGTTCCCTTTCCTAAATCAGAATCTCTATAAGCTAAATCATGTTTTAAACAAACTTCATCAACTTTATTTATAGGTTTTGACCATTCTTTTGGTGTGTCATCAGGATTTAATCTTTCCTCTAGCTTTGTATTGGGACCACAGAAGGAATATTTCTTACCTTTCAGAGTTCTAAGATGAAATTCATTAGGTATTTTAGAAATTACAGATGAAACGATATCACCTCCAGTTTTAGACTTTGATATAAATCTATTCTTTTTAGATCCACAAACTTCACATATACCTTTAAGTATTGGTTTATTATTTTTAGTTATGGATTCAATTAAGTCTAAAGTTAAAGTCTTACTTTTACATTTAAGACAATATATTTCCATTTAGTGGAATGAAAATTAATTCAATCGAATATAAGATGAGCAGTTTGGAATATATCCAGAAATCTCAGCGTATGTGTATTTAGAATTTTTTCTAACGGTGAATAAAAATTTATTTTTTGGGAATTTAGAGAAATATATGAAGCTATTAGTTTAGTGGCAAACATTTCAAATTTTTCATCATTAGAGATGTGTGTACATGTGATAATATAAGTATCTCCAAATTTAGTATTTTTTATCGGTTTATATCCGACCACAAAATAAGATTGATCAATAGTTAGATCTGCGAGCTTCAGAAGTTGTGCTTCCATTTATTATGTGAAAGATTATATGAAAGCTTTTTTATGACGCTTCGATTTAATATGTTTAGCATGACTAGAACTTAACATTGTTAGGTTGCAAGATGTGCAAGTTTTTGTAGCTCTACGTATTCTATCTATAGGTTGTGATACTATATTTTCAACTAACTGTACGGGTTGTTCAAGTTCTAATTTAAATCTATATTTTTCATTGATATTTGATTTAGATTTATCTATAACTAAATATCCATATTTCTTAGACCATGCTTGTTCACACAACTGTCTAAAT
The DNA here is from genome assembly GCA_905160935.1 of Enchytraeus crypticus. Taxonomy (NCBI): domain Eukaryota; kingdom Metazoa; phylum Annelida; class Clitellata; order Enchytraeida; family Enchytraeidae; genus Enchytraeus; species Enchytraeus crypticus. The sequence goes on from CAJHZI010000266.1 coordinate 471,410, forward strand.
TTATTAATATCTTTGAAATCAACGCTTGCTCCAGAATCTCTATATAGATTATCGGTATCCCCGGGATCTAGATTGAATAATATTAGGAAATTAGAATTTGATCTAATAGTATGTCTAGGTAAATGATAATAATTTTGAGAAATGTATATACAATCGATATTATTATGTCTACTTCTAGTAAAGAATGCGCCAGGTGCCGATTGATTCTTATCTGTCATAATATCGTCAAATATTATTAGATTCTTATCCTGTTTATCAAACTCTTTAGGATCAGGAATATCATTTGGATCTTCATAATATTCACAAGATATATCTCCTTTCTCCTCATCTTCTAATTCTTGGGCAAGTCCTGCCGCTATAACTTCCGGCTTTTCATCGCGTTCATTAATCATTGAATTATGCATTAGGATTTCTGTTATATCAGACTTTGGTAATTTATTATCAAAGCCAGCTTTTAGTATTTGATATTCCGGTTGATGGAGGGATCTTCCAAATACATATAGTTTATTGTAATCTAACATATCTTCCTGAAGTAGCATCCGCATAAGTAAAGCCGTTTTCCCGGAACCCGATTGTCCGATTATTAAGCATCGGAATGACTCCGGAAATATATCGGAATGCTTCTTACTCTTCTTAGATATCCAGTAATACTTCGCTTCCATTTATCTGTATAAACTCCACTTAAAATTATTTCAATAAATATTTACCTATTAAATGAATTTTAACTCTTCGACTTAAATCTCCAACTAAAATAGTTGTCTCCATTTATTTAATATAAGAAAAATTCTTTTATATAATCTTTTCCCTAATAAATGAAGCTGACAAAAGATGAGTTAGAAAAGCTAAAGTTATTTGATAATTTAACTATGAACAAGGTTGAAGGCGTATTAGGACGTAAAATAACAAATGATGAATTTATAAATATTGAAAGTATGGTAAACAATGCTTCGACATTTTCAAATGTCACGAAAAAAAGTCAAGCAGTAAAAGTTCGTGTGAAAAGTCCAAAAACTAAAAGAAAGATTATAGTAGGTGGTCGTGCATTTAAAAAGTTACTTAAAGAGAAAGAATATAGTTATGATGAAAAAACCAATAATTTTATAAATATAGATAATAATAAACCTGTTGCGAAAGAAGAAGAACCTAAAGCTAAAGTTTTTGTGAAAAAACCGGATAGTAAACGAAAGATTTTAGTAGGTGGTAAAGCATTTAAAGAGTTACTTAAGGAATATAGTTATGACGAAAAAACTAAGGAGTTTACTCTTCTTGACAGTAATAAAGCAAAAAAACCTAAAACTGTTTATAGTCCAGTAAGTAGAAGACAAATTCAAATAGGAGGTAAAGCATATAAAGCCTTACTTGAGGTATATGAACATGATAAAGAAAAAAATATTATGATTCGTCGTGATGGAGCAGAAATTCCTATATTAGATGGATCATATTGGGTATTTAATGAATCAGATTCAGATAAAATAGTGAGAGAGATGGTAGCTAAAGAAAGAAATATCTATGGTGAAGAGAATGAAAGTAAATATTTAAAGCGATATTTTTTCAATTATATAGATTCTTTGAATAAGATTTATGAATGTTTTGATAAAATATATCATAAAGAAAATAATGCAATAAAACTAAATATTAGTTTTGGTTATGTAACTGATAAGGATGGAGAAATAAGTCTTTTCAAACCTGGTACTAATAACTTATTTTTTGAGCAACTTTTTGTAGTGAAGGATCTAAATGATCTTAAACAACTAAAACATAGAGTAACAAAAGAGACAATAGAGAACCGTTTGATAGAAACTCTTAAAGATTCTCGTACAAAATGTCTTGGTATATACAATATGGCTGTAGATATTACTAGATTGGATTTCCTAATAGGATCTAATATTGAGTTGCCAGAATATATTAAACAATGTAGAACTATTATAGGTTTAGAAAAGGTAGAGAATAATATGTGTTTCTGGGCATGTTTGGCAATAGCTGAAGGATGTAGACCAGATAGGTATAAAGCAAGGGTGAGAGAGTTATTTACTAACTTCTATAATGATAGAAAAACAATTAATGGTTATGCAGGGTTTGATTATGTCAATGAATTAGATCGTTATGAAGAGTTTAATAAGCGTTATGCTATAAATATAGTTAGTTATTATGAAGACGGAACTATATCGTATGTTCGTAAATCACCGTTCAATGGGGCTCGACTACCCATGTATTTAAATCTTTATCTTAATCATTTCTCATATATCACTGATATTCATAAGTTTGGTAGAAAGAAATATTTATGCTCAAGATGTGATATGAGATTTAAAGATAATTGGGATTTACAAACACATATTAGTACTTGTACTTTAGAACAAAAAGATATATTTAATAAGTACCCAAAGTTATGGGAAAAGAAAAGAAATAAAATTGTAGAGTTATCTGATTACTATGATGTAGATGTAGACTATAAATATCCTTATATGATGACGTTTGATTTGGAATCACTTCTTCAGAAAATGAGACAACTAGTAGAGAGAGTAATAGTGAGAGATCCAGAAACTAAGAAAATGATTAAAATAGACAGCGCTAGATTTAGAAGACTGGTTAAACAATATCCTTATGATGACCAAAACAAGGTATTTATTCCACTTGCAAAAGAAAAAGAAAGTAAATTAAGATATATTACTAGACATATACCAGTTTCGGTATCAATAGCAACTAATGTACCAGGGTTTAATTTGGAAGAAGAAGAAGAATTTATATTGTCTAAAAACCCGAGAGATTTAGTTAAACTTATGTTTGAATATTTTGATAGAGTTGCAGCAAAGGCTAAAGAGCTAATGTTTATTCAAATGAAACCATTATTAGATCGTTTGGAAGAAAAAGATAAAGCTGAAGTTGAATCTTACTGTTCTGTTATACCGATTGTTGGGTTTAATAGTGGATTTTATGATATCAACTTACTAACTAATGAAGGATTCATAAATGAAATATTAGCTAGAGATAAAACACCTTTTGTTATTAAAGAAGGGAACAGATATAAAGGAATAAAAACAAATAGCTTTTTATTTCTGGATCAAATGAATTACTGTGCACCGGGAACAAGTTTAAGTAAGTTTATTAAGTCCTATGATATTGATGAACAGAAGGGTTGGTTTCCTTATGAATGGTTTGATAGTTATGATAAGCTGGATTACCTAGTTAAGGATTTAAAAATAGAGGATTTCTATTCATCGTTAAAAGACGAAAAGATGAAAGAAAAAGATTTTAATAAACTTATGGAAATATGTAAGGAAAAGAAAATAGTATTAGTTAAAGATTTATTGAGATGGTATAATAATTTAGATGTTAGACCAATGTTAAAGGCATGTTTAAAACAGAAGGAATTATATTATACATTTAAACTAGATATGTATAAAGATGCATTTTCACTTCCTGGTTTAGCTGAAAATATTCTGTATCAGTGGCAAATATGGGGGTTCGAAGAATATGTACTACACACAAAACCTCCTGAAAATATTATTCTTGAATTAGATAATATAGAAATAGAGAAGAGAATAAGTAATTATAGAAGACAAGATGAAGAAAAAGAAAGAGATCCAAGTCAAAATGTGACAGTTGAAGATGTTAGAAATATATTCAGTAGAGATAATTATCGTTGTCATTATTGTTGGAGTTTTCTATGTAGAGCTACTTGGTCATTAGAAAGAATAGATTGTAAAAAGGGACATGAGAAAGATAACTGTTTTTTATCTTGTCAGAGATGTAATAAAGCTAGATCAGATAAACCATATAAAGAGTTTTACAGACATAAAGCATTATTGAGGTGGGAAAAGTATAATCCTATGATATGGTTATTTAGTGAAGAAAATAAGGATGCTTATTATAAATTAAAACAAAATATAACTGGTGGCGCATCCATTGTATTTCATAGGTATCATGAAAAAGATAAAACGAAGATTAGTAGAGTAAATTACGATATAGCTAAAAAGGATTGGGGTTACAACAAAGAAGCAGGGAAAACTGTTAAGAAAATAGTTGGTTATGATGCAAATGCGTTGTATTTATATTGTATAGGTGAAGAAATGCCTTGTGGTAAATTATATTGGCAAGAAACTAGTGATTGGGTAAAGTATGAAAAAGAACTTATGACGGATTCCTTCTTTGGATTTATGGAAGTTGATATAGAAGTACCTGAAGATAAATGGAATTATTTTAGTGAGATGTGTCCGATATTTCAAAATAGGGAGTATGATGAAACTATATGTGGAGAATACACACAAGCTTTACTTGAGAAGTTGGATAGAAAACCTACGAAAAGTAAAAAACTTATGGCTACATTAAAGGCAGAAAAGATATTAATTAAATCTACAAGACTAAAATGGTTAGTAGAACATGGATGTGTTGTTAGTAAATTACATGGAGTTATTGAAGCTAAGAGGGGAAGAGTACTGAAGGGTTTTATGGATTGGGTAACAGATGAAAGAAGAAAAGGAGATAGAGATACAAAGTATGCTATAATCTCTGAAGGATGTAAACTTATTGGTAATGCAGGTTTTGGAAGAACGGGTTTGAATAAGAATAAATTCAAAAAAGTTAAATATTGCACTGAAGTACAGTTCAATAGAGCTAAAAACGATCACTTTTATTATGGTGCAAAAGAATATAACGGAGTATATGCTGGACAGGATCCAGGTAAACCTTCGGTTTACGAAGTAACTAAAAGAGCTAGAAAGGTCTATCAAGATATGCCTATCCAAATTGCATGTAGTATATATGATGATTCAAAATTAAGGATGTTACAGTTTTATTATGATTGTGTAGATAAATATATAGATAGATCAGATTTCCAGTATATAGAGATGGATACAGATTCAGCTTATATGGCTATGACAGATGATTTTGAGAAATTAATTAAACCTGAATTAAGGGAGGAGTTTGAAAAGGAAAAACATAAATGGTTTTCAACGGATGAATATAGTAAAAGAACTCCAGGATTATTTAAAATAGAATATGAAGGAGAAGGTATGGTAGCGTTATGTAGTAAAACATATTATGTATGGGGAAATGTTAAAGATAAGGCTTCATCAAAAGGTTTACAGAAGCGTAATAGTATTATAAATAAAGAAAAATATATACAATGTTTGTTTAAAAGTGAGGTTATTAATGGTATTAATAAAGGTTTTCGGTTTGATAAGAAAGAGATGAAAACATATGAACAGAATAAAGTAGGGTTATCTCCTTTATATACAAAAGGAGTTGTAATGGATGATGGTATCCATATTAGACCGATTGTATTCTAGAGGGCTACAATAATATTTTATATATTTTATACTTTTATCGTTTAGTAGTATATAATCCGGGATTATGCTACTACTTGGTAATTTAATTGTTTAGGTGTTGTTATAGTTTGATACAATATATAAATAATAAATATTATTATTAGTAGTATCTAATGCGGGATTACACTACTACATGGTAATTCTGGAGCGATTTTTATAGTGTTTTATTTAGTATTTTTTGGCGAGCGAACGAGGAGAGAGCGAGACAAAAAATAGTAAATAAAACTCTATAAAAAAGGGTATCGCTCCAGAAGTACCAGGTGGTAGCGTAATCCCGCATTAGATACTACTTATATATTACATATACATATTATTACTAGTATTAATAGTTTCCTTATTTAAGGATGATGTTAGGAACGTCGTCATCAATAAGATACTAAATTAGTTTTCAGGATCTCTAATGTTTCATATATAATTTAAAAGAATTACCTGCTTTGAAGAATTTTCTTCTTGTACAACACTATGCGATAGAATTGTTGAGACCGTTGCTCTGTCATACGTTCTAATGCACGCTCTTGTAAATTAACTTCATGATATTTAAAATTAAAATGTAATTCTCTTTTTTGTGAGTTTTGATAGAAATTGTCGACAACTAGTTTTCGTTAAGTTAATATCCGTAATGATGTTTAGCATTATCATATGTTGAGATCTTCAGAGGGCATGTTGTTGCAGTCCTCCTAAGCCGATCTATTTATTTTATGATACTTATAGTAAAGCTTGGATTGTCCATTATGATCTCTGGGATTCCTATGTGGAAATGAAGAGGAAGGCGGAAGACAGAGAAGAGTGGAAGCGTTATATATCATGGATCTGCCAGTAGGCAGTGCACTAAGAGAGAAGAAAGAGGATCTTAACATAGTCCCATATTATTTAAAATCATTTATTAAATTAATAATTTTAAAAGGCTATATCTCTATATTTAAAATAAGTCTTATATTGTATGAGCCAATGTTCGTTGTCGAAATTTATTATTCATATTAAACATTATACGTAGTTACACATTTTCATCATCCTGATTAATACAATATATTGAGGTATTTTTATTGGAGCTACATAATATATGCGCGTATTACATTAAAAAGCAAACACGCATTATAGTAAAATGATCAACTATGCTGATATCTATCACTTTTAACTCCGCATGTTTAAAACGTTAGGCAATTTACATTACACATATTATGGTGCGGTTAATTGTACCAAATAATTAACTGAGAAATGTACGCATTATAAATTAAATAATTAGACAATGAATTAGGTATGAAAAGTCAATAGGCCCTCTATGTTTAAAATGCGATATCAGTACAACTAATATGATTTTGTACAGAATTTGCTTTTATTGAAATTTTATTTGATGCCATTGATACTCGAATATCACTTCTATCTGTATGGAATTATTTTGTATCCGGCCTTGACTGATTTCCTAGTTACTATGGCTCTCTGAGATTTCACATGCTATAGACTTGAATGTAATCGCAAAATTCCTTTAACAGAGATCCATAGATCTATTCGCCTTAACTGAAGCCACATTAGTACACTGAATTTGACGAGTAGTCTTTTTCTAAAAGGCTTAAGCTATTTATCGAATAACAAAAGTATTCTTTTAAAATGTATGTCAGAATTCATTTTCTCTTGCATCAGTTTAGAACTGACTTTCTTGTCTGATAGATATAAACGGTTCATAGATGCAGTTTCCTTGGGCTGAATCATACAGATAATATTTTTATTGCAACGTTACATATGTTTTATAGCGCTGCACATGTTGAAGAAAATCAGATGTTGTTATAACGATTTGATCTATGAAGATTTAAAGCCAGGCCAAATGTCAGCTGGAAATCGGCTGTAAAGAGCCGAACCAAGTTAAAAAAAAAAAAAAACATTTTAGTTTCTGTATCGTCTCTGGATGTAATGATATTACAATTTGTTGCAAAGAGATTTCGTCGGCATCGAAGTAGATCTTTCGAAAGTTAAAAATTAGTATAATTTTTGTAGTAAGTTTGACTGTATTTCGCTGGTAGAAATATGAAAGTGGAGAAACACAATTAATTGTGTCAAACCTACACAGCTAATCATTGGCAGAAAGGTTCTTAACGCGTTTGCAACCTATAGCGCACTTGAAACCACATCAGAAGCAGCCATATTTCAAAATATATAGGCTACATTAATGAGTGGGTAAGGCGTAGCTATTTGTGAATTAATGAACTCGATAATCGGTGGAATGCTCTTTATGGAGCTTAAAAGCACAATATGAGTAGGAATATGTATCTAAAGTCAACCATTTGGCAAAATTCTTGAGAGAGATAAGCAGCTGGGCATCATTGTGCACCTTTCGCTTAACTCAGAAGTGGACAAATGTGACATTAAGTTGTGTAAACACAATTTTAGTTTCCGTTTTATGGTGGGCACATTTGAGCGGGTTAATAGAGCGAACACATATGCAGACAAATGCGTATGTCTCTAATCACGTTGGCATTTAACTGTCCGTTTCAGTCTTTACAAATAAAACAGCTGTTTACTTCTCATGTCCCAATGACGTAAGTAGAATCAAAATGAAAGTACTGCACTTAACTGGAAATTTATGAAGATGATATAGGCCTATTGGTTCATTGCAAGAACTGAGTGTAGTTTTATTTTAAAAGTTGTTAATGCAGTAAAATTTACCCGTGTTGTGTAGGGCTTGATGAAGAATAAACCAACCGTAGGCTGTACATGTCATAAAAGGCGTCAAAGCAATACGATTCAAACCAACGTCAGAAAGGGCATTCCGTTGGTGGGCGCATAGGCTCCATAAATTGTTACAAAATTTTCTAAATCTCGACCATAGTTAAACTGGGATTCAAATGAGGAAGATACTGATGATTCTAATGCTGTTAAATTGCGAATCCTCAGACCAATTAGAGTGAAAGTAAAGTAACTTTTTAAAACTTCAAATTGTAACGCATATTTAAAATAACTGTGGCTTGTTTATGCCTTCTCTGCTCGGTGAAACAAGTGCAGATTCCTACTGCTATACGAACGCAATTATAATTTGGGTCTAGGTCATTAAATTTTATGGTTGCTAAGTAAACACGCAAAGGAAAGTATTTTAAGTACTTCAACTCGTTACACTACTAGCTGAAATGATTGCATTTACGCTGTTTAGGCTCAACCGTAGGTTTATATTTAGTATCATAGCTGCCAAAGTTTGCTAAATCTAACTACTTTGGGAAAGTTGATATTGACTATTGAAGGATAGCAAGAATTAAAGTAACGCGAGATTGAGAAATAATTAGAGTATTTCATTAATTTAGGCCATCGTATTATTAATTTTTGTTAGAAACAAATACAGATAAAAACTCAAAACGCACGACCCGGTATTGTTTTGCGTAATATATTTGTAATTGTATACGTGTATATCTCGCTTGGGATACTCTCTGTCTCTCTTTATATATCTCTCTCTCTCTTTCTTTCCCTCTCTCTCTCTCTCTTGCCCTCTCTCTCTCTCTCTCTCTCTCTCTCTCTCAATAGATATTGTTTTGTTAAATAGTAGTGTTACTCGTTGTGTTGTCAGACAAATCGCAATAGCAAAGCAATCTACATATATTCTAGGGAACTCATTGAAAATCGAAGAGATCAAATTGTGACTGAATCCACCTTCTGGATTGGACTCATTAAAGAGGGTAGTTCAATGGTTACTATTAATTGATATATACTGTATATATATATATATATATATATATATATATATATATATATATATGTATATATTAATATTTAATGTATGGTTATTTAGAGCGTAAAGTTATATTTGAACGTTCTTGATGAAATGATGATAGTGAGCATAACTGATTACTAATGTAATATAAATGATCCTTGTTAGTTGGTAAGTTTGTTGGTTGGTTGATTTGTTTGTTGGTTGATTGTTCTGTTTGTTTCTTGTTATGTTGGTTTAACTAGGTTGGTTTGTTAGATGATTCTTTTGTTAGTTTGTTAGTTAGTTATTTAGTTAGTTTGTTTGTTTGTTTGTTGGTTGATAGGTTAATTGTTCAAACGGTCAGTCGGTCCATCGGCTGAAGTCCACCACATGGAGAACAAAAATTGTATTTGAAATGTAATAATATATTTAAGTGTTAATATAAATATTAGAAATATAACTTAATATAAATTAGTATTACTTACTTTTATTTTTATGTATATTTGTATGTTTTCTGCGATATGTCAGATTTCATGTAATACTCGAATATATATTATTTAGCGATAAACATGGACGTTGAATTATTATTGAATGATTGATTGATTGATTATTTAACTGTACTCTTTTTGATCAATTTCTACTTAAGCTTGGTATGATTAACGCTAAGCTCTGAAGCCTATTCTTCTACAAACTACTGGATTGGATACTACAATGACATTCTGAGTAAGCTATTAAGAGTGGTTCGAACATGACACTGCTATATAAATCATTATTATTAAACAACATTAGAGATATTATTGCCCATGGCAATAATTTCTGCAATGCATGAGGCTATTTTGAACTTTAAATAAAATTCCAACTCCTGTCAGATTGTATCAGTGAACTAGAGCTTCTAGTTATGTACTATCGAATGAGCTATCAATATTCTATCGAATATGCTATTGATTATGCTATCAAATGGGCTGTCGAGTATGTTATCAAATGGGCTGTCGAGTATGCTATCAAATGGGCTGTCGAGTATGCTATCAAATGGGCTGTCGAGTATGCTATCAAATGGGCTGTCGAATATGCTATCAAATGGGCTGTCGAGTATGCTATCAAATGGGCTGTCGAGTATGCTATCAAATGGGCTATCGAATGTGCTATCCAGTAATCCATGGAATGTGCTGGCTAAAATGCTATCAGATATGCTATTAAATGAGCAATCGAATGTGCTATCAATATGCTCTCCAATATGCTATCAAATATGTTATCAAATATGCTATCGAAGTGTGCTATCGAGGTGCTATATGCTAGCATTAATCTCTCAGACATTACTTTCTCTGCCCTTTTTGTAGTGGATTTAATTTGCTCATTCTTCGATTCAGAGAGAGAGGGAGAGAGAGATATGTGTTTATTTCAGCATCAACACCAAATCACTGACAAATACAAATAGAAATAAACATTTAAAAGAAATAAAATGAAAATTCCCAGAAACGCAGGGTATCAAACAGTCTTAAGAAACTAGAACAACGGCCGTCAGGGAAGATGATACACATCTTATCTAGCTGACCACCGTCTACAACTATATTAGTGTCATGTTTAATGCAAAATCAACTTAAATACACACTTTAGCTAAGCAACAATTCTAGCTGGACATTTACACAAAAAACCAAAATTTAGTAATTTACAAACCATCAAACAATATATATTTATAACGTTTAGTGAATTCAGCTAGGGACCTCGAACTGCGGACATCAGGAGGTATTTGGTTCCAAGAATTGATAAAGTTATAGACATAAGATTAAAAAAATTCTGAAGTTGTTCTAGAACACAAATAATTTGTCTCGGAGAGCCTTGTATTATACACAAACGAGATCTGATTAGCAATAAAAAATACATTTTATGGATACTGACATAGTCAGATCGGGGAAATTGATACATTTAAAAACAAGTTTACCAGTATGTAATTGGAATAACTGAAAAATTGGTAATACATTATAATTCATATAAAGTTGCTTAACATTATGAAACTTATGTTTATTCTGTAAAGTTCTAAGAATACGGTTACATGCAACATGTAAGGGTTGAAGCAACTGTTTGGTTGTATTGGCATAAACTTCAATACCATATTGTGTCCTTGATTGCACCAATGAAAGGTATAAATTTCTACGACAATTCATAGGAATAAAATCTCTACGATTGTATAACATACTATTAAAATTATTAATTGTACAGATTAATGATTTAATATGATCACCAAAAGTCAAATTTTCATCTAATGTTAAGCCTAAAAATTTGGTAACATATGTTCTATTAATGCAGTTATTATCAAGGGATACAGTTAAATTGTTAGTTTGAATAAAAGCTTCATCGTCTTTAGTGGAGTAGAACAATACATAGGAAGACTTAGAGCAATTTACTGTTAGCTTGTTACTTATAAACCATTTACTTATTTCAGAGCAAGAGATAAACAATTCATCAATAGACTTATGTTTAACAAACAAATTGGAATCATCAGCATACAGTTTTATGGACCCAAATGAACAGGCATTTTGAATGTCATTCATATAGATTATAAAAAGTAAAGGTCCTAAAATCGAACCTTGAGGAACACCGATACCAGCAGATAACACACTAGAAATGCTGTCACCAATTAAGGTGTATTGTTTTCTTCGAGATAAATAAGAGTTAAACCAATCATAGGCAGTACCACGTATTCCATAAAAATGTAATTTGTAAAGCAGAATGTTATAATCAACAGTATCAAAGGCTTTTGAGAGATCTAAAAATATACCAAGTGTCTTGTTTTTATGTTTATGTTCAGTAGATAAAAAATTTACACTAGAGAAAAGAGCATCAGTGATTCATATTTCATGAACTCATTCAACTGAGGAACTCAATCTTTCTGACGGTAGCTTGAGTGTGACGAGTCATCTTGAAGCCCTGTCCTTATTAACCTTGATGTTAAACACACTCCCCACAATAACCTGATTATTCGTGTGATAGCCTCTATTTTGTTTATATTGTCCTAACATTCGTTCCCCATTCATCACTGGTCCACATTCATCTGACTGCTGCAGTCTTACATTATTCATTGCACATGGTTTCCGGTGCAGCAATTATGCAGGCTCAAATTCTACATATGTTCATGGCATGAACATGAACATGCAGCCATAAATGAGCAGTTTTATATCATCCAGTTTCCCTGCATAAACACTTTTGTTTTAAAGTTGTTGTGTTTAAATTTTCTTTGGCATCGAACATAATAATTTTATAAACTTTTGGTAATTTCCTGATCAAGACGGTAAGAGCCGAGCTATTATTATTATATTTTACTTACTGGTATTACACTTATCTATCTATACAAGCTCTTAACTCTGAAGAAATTCAATCTGTAAATCACTTGGGGCAAAACTCTTTGTATAAAATATAATTTAATGAGAATTACGATTATTTCGTTATTTATTAATTAGTTATTTATTTGTTATAAACGGTAAATCTATCTGCTTTAGCAATCTTTTCGATATGAAATGTAGCTAAATATAAGTAAATAATAAATTTTTATTTAAAGAAGCATAACGTGCCTTACTTTATTTTGAAAGATTTAATTTGTATATAATTTACTAAGGGCGACCTTTTTGTGATTTAAATGTCATAATAAACATGAAATGTTTATTATGATATCAATAATTATCTATAATCATGTGTACATGTACAACGTATGTTTGGAGATACATGTATGCTTTATTTTATCGGTATTCAATGTATATCTACATGTACTTATCAACTTATGCATGCTATATGCACCGTAGTATTCAAATATATATATAATTATATATATATATATATATATATATATATATATATATATATATATACATGTATATATTATATATATATATATATATACAGTTATACACGTATAGTTAGTTATTTATTCATTTATTTACTACAGTGTAGAGGTCTATATGACATGTAAACGTAGAGAAGTAGGTATACCAAAAATGTGTGTGCATGTGTGTGTGTGTGTGTGCGTGTGTGTGTATGATTGCTGTGTATGTGCGAGTGTGTAGAGTTGTTTACTTACGAATCAGTAAATCACTTTTATTAAGCTAAGATATAAATGTTAATGAAAAGACAATGCAGCCTCTGTTCTTCTTCATGCCCTGTCATAGCTGTGTTCAATACCAGTTGGTTGGTAAAGTGAAGATCTTTCAAAGTAAGTTGATAGCTACGAACAAATCCAGGTTGAATATGCTCTAATGCTACCCGTGAAGAAATTGCGTGAGATATTTCGCTTTTTAGCTTTTAAGACTTCCGATATAGTAAAACACGCAAATGTATCTACAATTTGCAGAGTATAGTGTACAATTAAACTACTAGTGTGATTAGTTATAAGTTTTGTTTAATTATGCTAAACATGATTGCGATGAAAATGCAAATGCAATTTTATTTCTCATTTATTAGCTTCTACAGTAATTGTGAACTGTCTTAGGAGCAAAAACAAGTAGGGTCGTCATGTTATTTTAAAAGGAAGAATTCAATTGAGAAAACCGAAAAACAGACTGACAGTGACCACTAGTTCGGCTTGCTTTCCAACTCGCAAGAGTTCGATTCGAGTTCGAGATGGTTTGGTTTAGATAATGTTGCAATTGTTTAACATTACCTATAATAATCATGGTTATATGACAAACATGTTTAAAATGGTTTATGGTACATATGTTTAAAAATTCATTAAGTCATAATAGCTGCCACATTTTTTCACCTGGGTAAAATATGACAATGGAAAAAGGAGATAAGTGGTATTTATTCCTGTACATTTCTTAAAATATTGTAAGTTGAACAACAAATGTTCATAATATAGATATTTACCTTTATTATTGTATCTGAAAAATTCTCCTTGAATATAACGAGCAAATATAATGCTTCATCAATTTTTAAATTTTTTTGTCACTATAGGCCTATATATTAAATACGTTTATAATTAAGTGGAAATGCCTTGTCTAAAATTTGATCCAATATTTCAGAGACAAAGTGCAATTTAGTAACATAAAAATGTCAAATAAAGATGATTTGGTAAACACGTGTACTTTCATAGAAAAATGATCATAATATACACCGTTTGCTATCAACTGACCAGTAATAAGCTTCATAATTTGCCTTAGAATTTCAAATTTGAAACACTCAGATCAATTATGAGGTTACGAAAATAGTTATGAAATTATTGCATTGCTATGGCGCAAAATTATTTACTACAGATAGTCTGAACACATATAGAATGTTATATATAATTATTTGTACTATGGCTGCAAAAATATTAAGGTAGTACACTAAAATTAGGAAAAATTCAAAATTTGAATTTAACAAGAACAAATCCACCTAGATTGAGTCAAGCATTTTCAGATTTTTTATGGAATATTCTCATCAATTTTGTCTCTTTGATGTTAATCTTCATTCCATATTTCAATGCCGTATCATTCAGACTATTCATTATCTTCTGTAGGCCCGTCTCGCTTCCCGCTACCATTCCTTTGTACCGCTAGCATTTTAAAATTTTTTGTCGGAACCAGCCTTACCTAAATATATGCTGTTATGTACTGTAAGACATATAAATGCAAAACCTTATATATATATTTGTATTGTTCTTATTATCTTTATTTAATGTCAGGCTGATGAAGAAGAAAGGAATTACAAGAGTTTGGTTCAGTTCGGTTTGGACGAAGTCTGGGTTCGGGTTCGGTTCGTTTCGGTCAAAATTCTAGATTTTTGGGTTTGGTTCGGGTTCGGTTCGATTCCCATCTCTACTACATTGACCATTCTAAACATTGACCATTCTGTAACTAAACAATAGTTTATGCGTCTGTTGAGGTTTAAACAACTGTTTATCTCTCTAGTGCATAAGGCCATAAGAATTGAGAATGACCACTACATTGACCACTACAGGGAAAGACCACTACATTGACCATTCTAAGAAATAAGAATGATCACTGCATGGACTATTCTAAGAATTGAGAACGACTACTATTGGGACCATATTAAGGACTGAAATGCGATTTTAAAGAAATTTCTCATAGTTGTTTTTCCTTCACTAAAATCATCGCATCTCCCCGCCTCTTAAAAGTTTCTTTAAAAGGCTATGGATTATGTGCGTGATTCAATCTTATTAGTGATTTATATAATGTCAAGTTTTCTATAGAGTTACGTCAATGCAAACAAAAATGCTATACTGTAAATTATAGTCGAAGGATACGATTCGTCAGATGAAGCTATTTTATTAAATTTTAGGAGAATTTACCGAGAAAATAATCTTTACTCGATCCGGGTTCGCCAACCTTGTTACACTTCGTCATTGAAAGCATTGTGTCTATGCTTTTCGCAATTAAGTATCTAGTCCAGGGTAGTAAGTAAATGTAACTGATAATGACGCCTTTATAAACCAATAGCCTTCAGCTTCCATTACATTTTCTCTGTAGACATTGACCTCTTCATGCAGCGCAGCATCCGTAGAGATCCATTGCTCCACATCTGTACTTACAGTGCTCCGTATGTTCATTGATTTTTGGCGATTTAATACTCTTCGTTTAGAAACCTTCTATTTTTTCCATCGACTTGTTGTGTTTTTATTTTTAATACTCCGTGTTGTCGTGGATGACGGTTCCAAAATTATGTTCCAAGATTTCAATGAGATTTTTTTTGAGAAGATTGAGTGTATAGCATAAGATTATTATAATAATGCTAATAATGCTAATAATGCTAATACTTAATACTAATAATAATACTAATACCAATACTAATACTAATACTAATACTAGTAATAATCCTAATACTAATACTAATACTAATACTAGTAATAATCCTAATACTAATACTTATACGACTATATACTTATACTAATATTAATACTAATACTAATAATGATAATATTAATAGTAAGAATAATAATAATAATAATATATCGCGAATGGATCTAAGAACGCCCGAATGTGGTAACGAGATGCGCAAGAGAAGCTCAACAACCATGTCTACAAATCTGGCGGCAGTTATTTCTCACATGCAGAACGAGTCAGAGGACCATCATATCTCCGATCGTTTAGGTATGACCGCTGACCTTGACCTGCCTAATGATCCAGCTTTCCTCTCACTGAGTCTCGACGTTGAGGACATGTCGTCCACCGCGTGCTACGCCGATAAGTCAACCTCTGTCATTCCAGCTACTTCCTGGTCGGATCTGGCCCAGAGTTCCCTGTCCTTCCCTCTCACTCGATCCTTCGGGGAGGAGTGCACTGAAGCTTGTGACAGATTCTAGAATCTGGCGCAAATCTATAGTGCGGATGAATTCACTGAAAGTCGTAGGATCAGTCTGAGTATTGAAACGGGTTTAGCGTCAGGCAGCCTGACGAAGATCGAGCCGCGGAGAAGAAAACGAAAGGAAGACACACAGACATACACACAGTCATACATTGAGACAGATCAGGAGTCGTACATAAGAACAGACGATGAGGATAAGGGCGGGGTCACGGTCTGGGAGGATGGAAGTAAGCTGAATGGCACGGTCAGTTCTTGCTCTGAGCCCAACTCCTTCTCTCTACTCTCCTCCGCCGGCTACTTTGGAGACCTCGACAACTATCGGGATTCAGTGGCAGAAGATTTAGGCTTTCCTAAGTACGAGCCTCTGAGCGAGCTAGACGAGGAGAGCGAGGCAGCGGGATCTCCATCTATTGCTGCCTCAACACCATACAGCTTTAACTGTGACAGATCTTATTTGAGCGATTCACACAGACGAAGTTTCTACGACAGAGGCTCTTCGAAAAGAATGAATGTCATCATGGATGACGATAACAACTATGATAACATTCAAGATGAGGATGAAAATGGTGAAGATGACGATGTGGATTTAGCGGAAAATCGCAAACTTAATTCACTTTTCACCAAAGAGCAGAAACCTCCCTCTCCCTCCAACAACCACGTCAACCACTCAGCTGCATACTCCAGAGATCTGGAAGACTCTGCCACCACTTCTCCAAGTCAGCATAATTCCATTTCCACCTCTACTAATCAGTGCACGTCTAGTTCTCAGAATAATTCTTCCACACCCCTAGAAGCGCTCAGTCCAGCAAGTCCTAATGCCAATCTTCGGGACTCTTCAGCGATAGTTGGGGACTCCCTAGCCAGTAGCTCAAGTAGGATGAGGGAAAGCTTCCGTGTGGAGGACAAGAATGAGTTGAATTCCAGCAGAACTGCGTTCATTGGAAATGGCTCTTCCACTTCCGACAGAAATGGAAAAGGCAACGAAGACTTTGGCACTTTGTCAAAAAATTCTGTTTCATTGAGACTCTTATAAAAAATTAATTTAATTAATTAATTAATTAAATTAGTAATTATAACAATAATATTAATAATTATAATAATAATTATTATAATAATAATAATAATTACTATAATAATAATAACAATGCATTTCAGTAAAAAATTGCAAAACAATAATAATAATAAAGTAAATAATAAAAATTAATAATAACTATTATTGTTATTATTGTTACTTTTACTATTACTAACGTAGCTTTGATTCAACTAAATGAAATTTACTGTTTTTCTTGTTGCAGGACTAACAATTGTGAATCTGGAACCGATAGATGGTCAGAAGAATTTGATTCTCGAGGTAAACAGTTTATTTCATCATCATGATCATCGTCATCGAAATTATGATGATGGCATTATTATCATCTTCATCATATCATCAACGTCATCATTTATTTCTCGGAAAAGACCCGTCTTTAAACTTTACCGATTAAACTTTCGAAGTTGGGGAATATTGCTTGGGAAATTAAAAAATTCGAATGTCTCATTCATTTCGTTTATAGCTATGACCGAGGCTTAACATTTTTTATGCGTGATAAAGATATTCAGTCGCGCAATACGTAACATATTATTATTGATATTCCGCATGTAATTGTAAACCATTTAACGAATATATAAATGAATTTTGAACAGTTCTGCATTTCTTGATACTAGCGATATTAAAGAATGTATCATAATTGAAGCCTCGTGGACACAGATCTAGATCTTGTGTACAGGTTCCAGGTTTATTTATAGGCTACTTAGAGCCGATTAAATGTCCTAGTTGGTAGCGTACGAGAGTGATGAGATATTGATCGAGAGGTCACGATCCAGTGACCTCTCGAATCTAATATTTGTTGCTGTTGTGGTTGTGAAACGGAAGCTATTATAAAAGTAGCTTTAGTTCTAATTTAGTTAGGCAGTAGACATGATGTTATGAATGATTTGATGCAATTAATAGAGTGACACACACACACTCATACACACACACACACACACACACACACACACACACACACACACACACACACACACACACACACATATATATATATATATATATATATATATATATATATACGGAAGCTATATATATAAACTATATATCTATAACTATGAAGCTATATATTATATATATATATATATATATATATATATATATATATATATATATATATATATATACGAGTGCAACTATAAGCTACTTTGTTGCCGTCTAAGCAACAGGGAACTTTGAGAAATATGAATATAGTACTTAAAGGAGTACTCTTTACCTAAACTTAGCATCCTTAACAAATTAAAATAAATTACAATTATTATAAGCCCATAATATCTGTTCAATATATTCACAAATTTATAATTTGATGTAACTAGAACTGCGCTTGGATTGTGTGCATGTGTTGATGGAAGGTATTTTACAAGAACTTACAGATGCTCTACTGAGCAATAGCACGGCAGATGAAGGCACGATCGGTGTAACCTACTTTGCATTATCTCCTCGTAGAGCCGTCTGTGGGCGAGAAGTGCTGGCTGAGATGATTGATAGCGCGAATCTGAGAGAAAGATATGAACGATAATAGTAGCTAATAGATATCTGAGGAGAGAGATAGAGTAGATAATAGTAGCTAATATATATCTGAGGAGAGAGATATAGTAGATAATAGTAGCTAATATATATCTGAGGAGAGAGATAGAGTAGATAATAGTAGCTAATATATATCTGAGGAGAGAGATAGAGTAGATAATAGTAGCTAATATATATCTGAGGAGAGAGATGGAGTAGATGATAGTAGCTAATATATATCTGAGGAGAGAGATAGAGTAGATAATAGTAGCTAATATATATTTGAAGAGTGAGATACAGGAGTAATAGTAGCTAATAGATATCAGAAGAGAGAGATATAGAGATAATAGCCGTTAATAGATTGAAGGGAGAGATACAAGAGATAATATTTGATAGTAGATATCTAAAGAGAGAGATAATACTAGTTAATATATATATCTGAAGAGAGAGATCGAGAGAGAGAGAGGAGATAATAGATATAATAGTAGTTTACATCTACTATATAATATATCTGAAGAGATAGAGCGAGATATATAAGAGATTACAGTAGCTAAGAGATATCTGAAGAGAGAGCTATAACAGATAATATATATCAACTTCTTTATTCGTCAACATTTGACAGGAAGAATAGTAACAGAACATCATAAACATAAAAGGTATGATAAAAAATTAAACCACTGCCAAAAAGTAAACAAGCATTATAGTGAGTAATCAACTATGTTGATATCTATCACTTTTAAAATCACATGTTTAAACCGTTAGGCAATTTAGACCATTTTCCGAATAACCAGTCCAGTGAATGTTATAATGATGATAAATATATCTGAAAAAGTTTTGACTTAAAATAGTCAAAATATGAGTAATGATATCTGAAGATAATGATGAGCAATATAATTATTAAGTTAATATCTGGAAAGAATGATAGGATAACAATTGTTAATTGATATCTGAGAGAGAAGTTAACAAATATCATGCATCAAGTAAAATTTGGATTTTCTTAAATGTGATGTATACTGTAAATTTTACAAATTTGAGACTGAGAAGAAGGGCAAATGGATATAAAAAGTTGCAGTATATTTCCTGAAAAAGTGAGAGCGATTGCGAGAAAAAGAAGTCAGACAGATAGATAGATAGACAGAAAGAGAGAAAGAGAGAGAGAGAGAGAGAGAACGGGATTGAGGAGAGAAAAAGACAGAGAGGGACGGAGACGGACAGAGAGGAAGGAGGCGGAACGAATGAATTAGTTCTAGGCGGTTGATAGGGTTAATTTCAGGATGTATAAAATATATCTCTAATGGAAAGAACGTCACGCGTTCATTCTTGTGCCTACTCCACAAGTAATTGATTTTCCTTGATTCACTATAGTAGCGTATCACTGTGTCTCTTAGCTTTTTTCCAAATGCCGTCAGTTATGAATTTAGCAAAACATTTCACAAAAACACGCAGCCTTTATTGCAATTTGAAAGGAGCGAAATAATATGCTGAGATAATTGAATTAAAATTAGCTTGATTGCTTTAATTTATTCTCTTCAAGTATTGATTTCGTCCATTCATCAGAGGTAAGTAAATCGAAGTTCACCATTTTTTTTTGTACAACAAGGATATACTGTTGGACAGAATTCACGATCGTATTCGTTTCGTCCTTTTTATTACATAAATCTGCCAACTTTTCATGTAACCAGCAAATGAGTCCAATATTTCTCATAATGTATAATATACGCGCTTTTATTTAACTGTCAATATAAACATGTATGAGATTTTAGCACATTTTGAGATCATTTGATTACAGTTTGGCTGAGAACTCCAAGATACATTTACTAGGTTTAACGAATAATTTTTTATAAAACATAATGGCACACTGGGTCAGGAAGCGCAGATGCTTGTTTAAGGCTCCTTCGTCTCCATGGTTATTAGTAATCGTTGCTTTTTGATGGCGCATCAACTGAAGCCGGTCCCGATTTAAGAATAATCTTCCCAAACAATTTATTTTATTTTATCCTGAGATTTTTTCATTCAAAGCTATCAACGCTCGGTCTTCCAAGGTGGTCACCCAAACCATGTACTAACCGAGGCGGATTTCGCTAACCTTCGATTATTGACGCGCAACT
Organism: Enchytraeus crypticus; assembly: GCA_905160935.1. Classification (NCBI taxonomy): domain Eukaryota; kingdom Metazoa; phylum Annelida; class Clitellata; order Enchytraeida; family Enchytraeidae; genus Enchytraeus; species Enchytraeus crypticus. The sequence goes on from CAJHZI010000266.1 coordinate 492,395, forward strand.
AAACTAAGTGAGCTAAATCCCGCCGTTTAGGTGCCAAAACCCGTTGTTTTCGTACCACACGAGTATATGTACTGTTATAGTCCATCCTGAATATACACTTATTCACATCTAATATGTTAACTATAGTTAAGTAACTGTAAAAACTATTTATTAACTGAATTTTTGTGACGGTAACTCGAGTGTGTCGAGTCGTCTTGATGAGAAGTCATGTATTTCTGACACACTACACACTATATAACCTGTGTCTTATCCGTGACACCTGCTTATCAAATGTGTCTGTGCCAACTTCCGATCTCAGAAGCACACTCAATTGAACAAAGTTACGCTTAAATTTTGGTTTTTGTATTTTATATATATTGTTTTTATTTACTGTTGTTTTTATATTAATATTTTGTTACATTTATTCAACTTGTTGCAGTCGATATCGTCAAATATCACAAGTTAGAGAACGGCTCGTACTATTACGAGATAGATGGCATCTCTGAATGTGAAGATAATTCTGTAGATGAGTTGAGTTCATCTGCACCAGACGCTTCAAAGTCAGAATCAAATGTAAGTGCAGACGAGAGTTCAAGGTCAGAGGTGAGTACAGCTGAAGAGAGTTCTAGTGCAGCCGAGAGTTCAAGGTCAGAGATAAGAAAGCGAAAGGTCAAGTTCAGCACGTCCCCTATCAGAGTTTACGCCACTTATTCTGTGGAAGACTATGATCGCCATAACGAAGATGTGGATCCTCTGGCTGCATCTGCGGAGTACGAATTGGAAAAGCGAGTGGAAAAGATGGATTTATTTGAAGTCAATCTTCAGAAAGGTATGTAGTTCCATACTTTATTGCTGATTTTGAAGTTATTTGCTGTTTATATAAAACTTGTTTCATAGTTTGTAGATGATATGACTTTATAAAGAAGTATGAACCTAATCCATTTGCTTAATGTACTGTTAGTATATTAATATACAACATTTTAATGCTTCAAACTTTAGATTCCGCTGTAAAAGATACATATACGTCAGGTTGCTGATTTAAAGCAACGTAACAAATGCACTGCAGAATGTCTTCAATATTTGTAAAATATTTATGAAGTATATGCATTCTGAATATACGCGTATGCTAGTCAAAACCGCCTAAATTCTTGTCACAATTTCTCATAAAAAATTAATCTTGTGATTCATGTGTTATTTAAAATTGCATACTAACTAATTGTCTTATAAATTGCATAAACAGTTTTAAATATCCTCATGCCAATTTGTTAAAAGATGGACGGCATACACGCGCACTGTTTTTTATATAATTAAATGAAAATATTGCAGTATAAGGATTCTCACAGGGTTATAAAACCCCTTGGAAGATATTACTAAACCATTCAGTCAATATATCAAGCTGGCAGTCATTATATAAAATTCATATTTTAAATCACATATTTATTTTGTAAAACGCACTCGTATGAAGAAACGGGTGTTATATATTCCAAGGTTGATTAAAAGATGATGTATTAAGTAGAGATGGGAATTTTATGAATTTCCAGAGTTCGGGTTCGGTTCGGTTCGTTGAAAATGAAAGTTCGGTTCGGGTTCGGATAGCAGTTGACAATTTCAGAGTTCGGTTCGGTTCGTTGAAAATGAAAATTCGGTTCGGTACGGGTTCGGTTCTAACAAGGGTTCGGGTTCGGCTTGCTCTCCAAATCAAGAGTTCGATTCGAGTTCGAAATGGTTTGGTTTGGATAATGTTGCAATTGTTTAACTGTACTTATAATAATAATAATGGTTACGACAAACATGTTTAAATAGGTTTATGGTAAACATGCTTAAAAATTCATAAAGTCCTAATAGATGCCATATTTTTTCACCTGGGTAAAAATATGACAATTAAATAAGGAGAGAATTGGTATTTATTCGTGTACATTTCTTAAAATATTGTAAGTTGACCAACAAATGTTCATAATATGGATATTTAGCTTTATTATTGTATCTGAAATATTCTCCTTGATTATAACGAGCAAATAGAATGCTTCATCAGTTTTTAAATGCTTTTTGTCACTATAGGCCTATATATTAGATACGTTTATAATTAAGTGGAAATGTCTTGGCTAAAACTTGGTCCAATATTTCAAAGATAAAGTGCAATTTAGTAACATAAAAATGTCAAATAAAGATGATTTGTTAAACACGTGTACTTCCTTACTAAAATGATCGTAATATACACCGTTTGCTATCAACTGAATCAGTAATAAGCTTCATGATTTACCTTAGGGTTTCAAATTTGAAACTCTCAGATCAATTATGAAGTTACGAAAGTAGTTTTGTAAACTAATGCATTGCTATGGTGCAAAATTATTTACTCCAGATAGTCTTAACACATATAGAATGTCATATATAATTATTTGTAAATCTGGCTGCAAAAATATTAAGGTAGCACAATAAAATTAGAAAAAAATTCATAATTTTAATTTAACAAGAACAAATCCACTTAGATTGAGTCAAGCATTTTCAGATTTTTATGGAATACTCTCATCACTTTTGTCTCTTTGATGTTAATCTTCATTCCATATTTATATTCCACATTCCATTCCATAGTCTGAATGATACGGCATATTCCATATGCCGTATCATTCAGACTATCCATTATCTTCTGTAGGCCCGTCTCGCTTCCCGCTACCATTCCTTTGTACCGCTACCATTTTAAAATTTGTTTCCGAACCAGCCTTACCTGAATATATGCTGTTAGATACTGTAAGACATGTAAATGCAAAAAGTAATATATATTTGTATTGTTCTTACTATCTATGCAAAAACTAATATATATATTTGTAATGTTCTTACTATTTAATGTCAGGCTGGTGAAGAAAGAAAGGAACTACAAGAGTTTTGTTCAGTTCGGTTTGGACGAAGTCTGGGTTGGGGTTCGGTTCGGGTTCGGCTGGAGTCTGGGTTCGAGTTCGGTTCGGTTCGGTCAAAATTCTAGATTTTAGGGTTCGGTTCGGTTCGGGTTCGGTTCGTTTCCCATCTCTAGTATTAAGGTTAACCTTTGACTTTTATATTATTAAATTTCAGGTCCTGAAGGATTGGGACTATCAATTATAGGTATGGGTGTAGGGGCCGACGCTGGTTTGGAAAAATTAGGAATATTTGTTAAAACTTTGACCGAAAATGGTGCTGCTCAGAAAGACGGAAGGTAGGATTGTCCAAATTTTCTTCTGGCATTTAAAATTTTGATACTAAATACATGTATACTGTAGTCTGCAAGCAATGATCTTTTCTCTTTTTATTTATATATATATTTATTTTTATTTATATGCTATTGTCTTTGTTATTTCTCTTTAACCAACGTCAGAAATGACATTCGGTTGGTGTGCGTCTCGCCTCCCGAGATGGCTACACAGTTATCTAAAACTAATGGATCCCGACCATATGTAAATTGAGTTTCAAAGGAAGATGATGATGATAGCTGTTTCTCGGATCATCATGATTGACTAATTCTGTGCTTTGTATCGTTATTCTTGTGATCATTATCAACGCAGAATGCCTATTTACTTAAAAGTGCTTTTGAATTAATTAATCTACCCTCAAATGGGATTCTACATTGTAATAATAAACTTTTATATAACTGCTAAATTTTCAGTTAGAGTTCATAAAAGTAATATAGAAACAATTAAATTTCTTAGTAATAATGATGACGAATTAGCATATTAATATGCAATGATATTTGTAAATCATAGTATATTTATATATTTTTACCGACCTGTATGTTAATATGCAACTACTATTTTGTATATCATTGTACATTTTTATATTTGTATAAAGCTGTTTGTATATTAATATTACATACCTGTATTACACGTATTTCTGTATTACCGTCCTGTATGTATGGTAATATGCAATGATATTTGTACATCATTTTACATTTGTATATTTGTATAAACCTGTATGAATATATGCAATGATATTAGTACATCATTTTACATTTGTATATTTGTATATATCTATATGTATATTAATATGCATTGATATTTGTAGGATTCATGTAAACGATCAGATAGTAGAAGTTGATGATAAGAGCTTGGTTGGAGTGACGCAGGCCTATGCCGCCTCCGTGTTGAGAAACACCTCGGGGATGGTAAAGTAAGTTGAAGAATTGGTTTTTGGTCATGGATTAGAGTTGCTGTTACATTTGATGTAATATTCATTTATTGAAAAGTGGTAAATATTATTGTGATTCAAATGAATTTTTCTTTAATCAAGAATAATGAATATGAAAACTTTTCTAGAAACAGGTCGGATCTCTTGGTACGAAAGTAAAAGTAAACAAGCATTTTAGTGAAATGATCAACTATGTATGTTGGTAACTATCACTTTTAATACTACATGTGTAAACCGTTCTAACAATTTAGTCCATTTTTCGTATAATTAGTCGAGGAAATGTCCGAGATTTTACTCTCAGATCAGCGAGGCTGGGATTCGAACCCAAGAGAGTTCAATTCACCTCAGTATCTGTCATTTAAAACTCCCTACGCTATTGAGGCACTCAATATGATAGGCTTTTGTCTTCATCTGTCTTCACTTCTGTTTTCTCGACGACAGTAAGTACTTGAATGCATATTTTTACGTCTGTCGGACTCCTAGCAAACATATTTGACTTACACCCATTGATTCCTGGATTCGTAGCCTGGTGTGCCAGCAAAGTAAATCATCTTATGATAAGGGAACTAATTGGTAATGAAAACTACGTAAAATTTTAACACTTAATTCTTTGAATGTTGTAATCAGTCAAGACGTGTGTTGATTGTGACTGGACGCTTTGATGATCTATTTGTGATATCATAAATAGTATGATAATAATGATAATAATTATTATAATAATTATAATAATAATTAATATTAATTAAATATTATTATTATTTTTATTATTTTTTAATATCTAGTACTATATCATTTTAATATTATAATTATAAAAAAATTATATTATATTATTATAATATGATAAAATTTTGCTATTATTTATTGTTTACTTATTGTTTTTATCTAGTTAACATCTAATTGATCGCACACAGGTTTATATTAGGCAGAGAGAAGGACCCGGCGAATAGCGAGGTGGCCCGGCTGATCCAGATGTCGATAGAGCAGGATAGGAGGAGGGCGGAGCTGAGGAGATGTGAGCTGGAGGAGAGACAGAAACGTCTCGAGGAGCAGCAGCAGATTTATGAACGTCAGTTACGTCAGCAGCAGATGATTATGAGGAGCGGTAGTCTACCTCGACATGACGGTAAGTGATTGATAGTGCCAGAGCGAAAGAACTTGGATTTTAATGTAAATTTAAATAGATCGATTGTAATCATAAAGTCAGGAAGAGCAGGCTGTAGAGGATTTTAAGTTATCAGAGTCGTCAGTCTTTAGTCGTTTGGTTTCAAATTTAATAAACTCGTATCATTGAATTAACTGGTTCTTATTCTCCAAGTTATAAATTATCAGTTTTTTTCTGTGGCTGTGGAGTCGACCAACCGTGGACTGCACACTTTGTCGCAAAAGGCGACAAAGCACTAGGATCTAAACCAGCGTCAGAGAGGGGCATATGGTTGGTGATCGCCTAGACTCCAGAAATTGCTACTAAATTTTCTTATAAGAATGGAAAGTTTATTCCGGACCTTAGTGGGACTGGGATTCAAGGGAAGATGATGACGACGATGATTTAGGCCTATAAGCATATTGATTTGAGTATTTTAATATAAGACCTGAAGTTTATTTCTTATTTATCATGTGAAGCTGACGTTCAAGTATCATTTCAAATATTTATGGTTCTGAATGCTAGCTATAAATTTTGCATGTTTCATTGCTGCATTAAACATTGTTACCAGCTTTCGATTATTTGCATACTTCCAGAAGAGAAGGATCCAGAAGGTATTGAAGGCAGATGGAGTGAATTACCAACTCCTGAAATGGATGCTCACATAATGTTTGTGAAACTTAAAGAGGTTTGAAAATGCTGCAGATAATAATTTCAGTAATTTTGTTAAATTTAGTGTTTAACTTCTGCACGATATTTTAAACATATCTTGGAATTATTACAATTTCATATTTTTCTCTTCAATAATTATTCTTTATTATTTGGGCCAGTATGGTTCATAGTACGAGCGAATATTGTATTGTCGAGTATTTAGTGCTCGATATTGTTACAGATGGCAGCAGAACCATAATTGTTGTTACACTATGTTTTTGTCCTTCTGTTTAAAGTCTACGTTTCAAAGTAATAAGCTAAATTAATATGCATTCGTTTATTCCATTAGATTAAAGAAGTCCTTCGCAATCGTAACATTCGTAAATTGTGATATTATGAAGGAAATCTACCAATTTTTTTCTTTGGTTTAGTATTTTAAGGCTAAATCGCTATATTAAATAAATCTCACTAAGCAAACTTTCTTTTTACATTGAAGCAAATACTAGAGCTAAAAAAGAAACAACTATTTAGTATGTAGAAATATATGAAACTTATATCGCATTGGATATCTTATCGTGTATATATTTAAATTTATTATATTGAATTTTGCTATTTCAGACTCAATACAAGAATGCAGTTCTAGAAGCTGAATTAGCTAAATTGAAAGCAAAGGTAAATATTTTTATGCAAGCATTGCTAAATATAGTTCTAAATTATGTAACTATTTAACTTATAAAAATATATGCCCTAACTGTATATTTTACAGGTTAAAACGATACATCATCTTGAAGTAAGTAAATTATTTATTCAGGCCATCCTAGTAGATGTAGATCTTTAGCAAGCCAACATGAAATAAATATCTGCGTTTTTGTACTATCCATCGATTTGTGTTAAAAATTATGAAATATCACGGAAGAAATGATAGGAGGCATTCATGCTACTATCTTTTCAGTGACTATATGTGGCATCGATCAGTACATTTTCGTGAACCACAAAGAAATGTGGTTGCTCGTGTCTCACTACATTTTCTGTTTTTGAAGCATAGCCACTGAAAGAAATATGCGATAGTGAGTTGAATGGCAATCTGCATTCAAACAGTCGAAGGATTGGTGGATAAGATTTTCTTTGATCTTTTATTTGATTTTTCATAGGGATGCGTTGATTAAAAGCGATGTGAAAAATAGGGATTGACTGATGATATAGTATGGGACAGAGAGGAATGGATATGGTCTATTCGCATCCCTTCGTATCCCGGCTCTAGCTAAACTGAGATTCAAGGGAAGATGATGATATTGATTTCATTAGATGACAAGACCTTTTAAACTTTCTGGTAACGAGAAAAAGAAGAAAAAGAAGAAGAAGATGATGATGATGATGATGATGAGGATGATGAGGATGATGATGGTGAAGATGATGATGATGATTTATGATTATGATGATGATTATGATGATGAAGAGGACGACAATGATGACGATGATGATGTTTTCATTAAATGCTGTTAAATAAAACATTTTCCTTAAACATTTTCTTGCAGATGATTCTGGCAGACAACTCGGAGGCTCAGAGAAAAGCGGTGGAGAAGAAGTTTGAGGAGGTGAGCCAGCGGTTGAGGGACTCTGAGAAAACCATGCAGGCGATGCAGAAAGAGATCTCTCGATATCAGGTAAATATTCTATTTGCTGATTTATTCAACGTAGTTAACCGTTAACTCTGAGAATTTCTGCGACACTTAGTTTTCATTTAAATGTGAACTGCACAGGGATGTTCAATCCTACAGGTTTATTTACAAATTAATGAAATAATTTTAAATATTAATGAAAAATAAATTCTAAACTGCAAAACTAATTGTTCAACCAAGTGAAGAAAGGATTTTGAGTGATTTACATGATGTTTTTTGGTAGGTCTATACTTATTTATGTATACTTTATTTTTACAAGTAACTTTTACGTATGAAGGAAATAACAAAAACAGTGAAATGTTTCATCATTTAAAACCAGAGAATTAATATTCTTGAATTAAGAGTTACAACACAATAGTAATGAAATATCTAAGTTGTAACAGAATTTTAACTAATTTAATTTCAAAATATCATAAACGTAACGGAAAATAAGGACTGAGAAGAACGGACTGCTTTACATTAAAAATTATGATCTGATAAGATTGTTTTTAATATAGAAATAAATAAGAAATATCATCATCAGTCCTTTGCGTTCTGAAGAGAACATAGGGCGGGAACATTCCTCCATTCTTTTTTGTCTTTAGCGGCAAAAGAATGAAGGAATGTTGCCGCCCTATGTTAATTTAATTTGAGATTGTTTTTCATTTATTTTTATAAATAAGAAATATTTGTTAACTAAATTAAGTTAATAAATTTAATTTAATTTAATGTTAAATTACAAAATGAATATTAGGCTAATTGTTTTGTATATCTACAGGACATTCTGGAAGGGTCTCAAGGTCATTATATAGAACTTGACAAGCATATGACTTGTCAATATGCGCAATTGGAGAAGAAATATCATAAAGCTAAGAAACTTATCAAGGAATATCAGCAACGGTTGGTTTCTGATTTTCTTCGAGATATAATAGTATTGTCTAAGAGTTTAAAGCATCATTTCGTCTATTAAATTGTTCTTCATGGTTTCTACTTGATGAAAATTAATGTAACATAATATACAGCTTAACGTTCTCCCAGCAGGGCATTCCCTAAAGTAAACATTTTACAAGGTTTAAGATCCTTATAACGCAATGTATGGAATGCGTTTAATTGTTATGAACAAATAACTGCAAAGAACTTCTTACGTTGATGTTAAACATATACCTGCTACTAGAATGATGATTGCTGACCATTTGTTATGTATTTGTTTTAAATTGAGTTTTTCATGCACGTATGAAAAACTAAGCCATTAAGCTATGTTTAACGCCCGTTTCTGTACCACAATAAATTGTATTAAAGACAGTGGGATGGAAATATAATCGATGTGGTAATGTTTATGAGGAATGCTGCTACTCTTTTGGCCATGTAAACTGGAAAAGTACTCCAAATTATGAAACTTTAATCTAAAATAAAAATAATTAAATTTAAACCCATGTCTACTATAATCTATAAAACGGCGTGTTTGTTTATTTTATAAAAACTATGTAAAATTAAATATGTATTGTTTATTGTATTATATTAGAGATTAACCTTAAGCACGCAATTTTTACAGTAGAATTCGATTCCGTTCTGTTTGATTTACTTACTCTACTTAATACCCTACACTGCTTGTTAAAACGTGACTCTAGTTACTCTTGTTTAAGGCGATAAAGCATTTTCTACAAATATTTTCTAAATTCAACGGTTTTGGTGACTTTAGGGAAAGAGATATATTGGCAGAGAGAGAAGCATTTCTGCACCAACAAGAGGATAAGGATCAGCAGTTCAATACTCTACTAAAGGCTCTTAAAGATAGGGTGAGAACATATTTATTTTACTTCACAGACGTGTTTATCGATTGCATATCGTTCTCATCTTATAATGAAAATTTTCCTATTTGAACTAGAATCGCATGTCTGATGACTGATGACTGATGTTGTTGCTGCATAGAAATAAGTAGATTCTTTAAGTTGGCATTTTAATATTTATCACTCTCTATCTCTGCTTTCATATGTCATCGCATTTTCCACTTAACAATTGAGTTCTTTAAGAAATTGAATAAAGATTTTAATTTTAATTAAAGCTGTAAAATTTTGTAGACTATTAGTTTAAGTATAGACATTGTACTTGTTAGTGTTTAGAAATTCATGAATTATTGGTACATAATGGATGTCTATAAAATTAGTTTCATTGTTTTGTATTCACGACATTGCACTTCAATCCTATCTGCCAAATAAGAATTATAGCCATTTCAGTAATAAAATCTCAATGATAAGAACCTTCTCAAGTTTTTTTCACTTGCATTTCTTTATAGTCCATTGCAACAGAGACTTCTAGCGTATGCGCCTCGTTGTGCTTTCACCCATATGTGTATTAAACGCATATTTTGTGTTTGGGATATTATTGTGCAGTGCATTATCTAATTCATTCGTATAATGCATTCGATTCTACATAAATATGAAACTAACTACTGTTGTAAAGATTTACAATAATAATATCCATACTGATTGTTTCTGCTCAGATTTTTGAATTGGAAGGGAAGTTGAAGATTGGAAATAGAGATTCTGGAATGCCCCAGTCTCAGACAGTAGGAGGTTGCATTCAGGATGAGTTTAACATTCAGTCACATATGATAAATCAGGATTTAGAATTGCTAAAGGCCAGAAAGTTCAAGTGTGTTGAACCGGATGCCATATCAGAATTATCCTTCGAATCTGATGCGAGCCCTGGTTAGAGATACAATGATTGATATTTTATATAAAACACTTTATTTCGATTATGGAATGATATATTTTGAAGACTAAATGCGATGGTTATTTATTCATGCTATTAATTATATATTGATTTTGTTATAGTTGACTCATACTCGTCGGCTTTGATCCATTAGGTCTCGATATTGACTGAACGAGTGTAGCATTATAATTTTTGTTGTTAGTAATATTTATGGTCTTTTTTCAATTGACATTAATTTAAAGTTATTGTTAGAATTTTGTTATTGTTCCCACTTCCTTCACGATAAAGAAAATCAGAGATTTATGAAATTTAAAATGCCATAATTATGCTTTATTCAGTGTTTAAATGTGCTCTTAAATTGTATTTCTAAACACTTTTTATATCTTACAGTTAACGAGCGAGATGGAAAGGCATCCGGTGAAGAAGCAGCCAAGCAAAGTTGTATGGACAGTATTTCGATTCAACGTCAATGTTTATCAGCAACGACTATATATGGTGCCCAGACATCTGAAAGACGCAGTAATAATTCGGCAATAAGCTGTGATACAGATCCAGAGGATATTGTAGATGGAAGAGAACTCAAAGACGTGAAACCGCCTAAGCAGTATTGTAAAAAAGGAAATACGGAAATAGATTTAAATTCTATTCCTGAGACGACACTGTTGGACGTATCCGCTAACAGGATCAAGGGGCATCTGTCCAATTTTGGCTCAATCGCCTCGCGTAGGCCTCCAACGAAACCGGTGACGTCGCTGAATGAGAATGATCGAGATACGGATTGCTGGAGTGATCATTTAGTCGTTGACCGATCAAGTGATAACGAAGAAAGGTTAGCATACTAGTTATTTTAGTAGTTGTTTTTCTAAAATAAATCATATTTACTAAAATAATTAATATTTACTGGCGATTGTAGTAGATCGTATGCTATCGTTAGTCAGAGTAGAATGTCTGTAAATCGAATAATTGTGTAATAATTATAGTATACTGTATTGAAAGTACTGCACTACAAATGAAGAAGGTTATTTATTGTTTTTATGAGGCAGGTCCCAATAGTTTTGAACGAAACTGTTATGCAAAATAAATAAATTTCCTGAAAAATTAACTGTAACTTTAAATTTCATAGCCCAAAGAAATTACTAAATTTCATACTTAATTTAAATTTGTTATACCGAGCAAAGATCAAAAGCACTTTATTACCATCGACTATTTTGTAAATAAATCATTCCGATAAGGACAAGCTCTGTACCATGCCTATACTAGTGTGCTAATGTTCTGGTAAACAATAAAACCTCATATACGTGCATACTAGAGTTAAGAAAGGAAATAAATTGGAGTACAAAGTGTTTACAGTATAATTGCTATTTTATGTCACCTATGACACCCGAACTGAATTTCAATATTTATCTAAAATATCTAGAGGGCCTCCTTACTAGTGACTGATCTTGAACAATCGTAATATATTTTTATTTTACTGCTCGTCTGCTGTATATAAAGGATTTTATTATTTTTGTATCGCTGACTATACGGAAACTTAGTCTACAACATCATTCTGATGAAAATGTGGAAACTTTTCAGTTTGAATCAGCTACTCGTAACTCTCTCAGTCAATTTCATGCTGATCGATTGCAGCTATTAGATGATGCATCACTATCTACCACATGTAGTAACGCCGCACAGCCTGATAAGTCTGATTTAAGCTTAACGAATGGTTCAACGTATACCAAGCCTGTTGTTAAGACTGACAGTAAGGTTTCCAGTAGTGCTTCTACAAAGAACGCTGAAACCAATCCTGACACAGTGACTAAAAATCATTCTATTACTGAAGAATCAGAAACCGAATTGTTCTCTACGAAGTCAGCTTATTCAACTGAAGAGACTATTTGTGAGTCAAAAGCTTGCTGTAGTGCATCCAGTAAGCACAATTTGCTAGAGACAAATGTAACCGGTGAAAGTTCTTTAACGTCGTCTGACGTCAGTAGCGAAATAAAGGTATTAAGTAGTTCAACAAAACGGTTATCGCAGTCGGAAGGTCATTTCAAATGTGATGGTTCTGAAAAGGATGGGTATACGAGAAAAGAGCCGCGCGGTGGTGCCTCTAATACGAAGATCACTAAGCCCAATGCTTTAGTAGATGGCGACTCACGGACCATTTCGAAAGTTGCTGCTGCTGCAAACTCTAATAAATCTATAACTCACTTTACACATACCCCGGAATTGAATAAAAATGAATTCGAAAAGATTGTCCAAAATACAGAAGAAAGCAATAAAACAACCAGTCAAAATTTTGTCAAGCAAATTTCACTTCCGAAGAGAATTGTGGAAGAAAATTCTAAAGTAAAACAAGCTTTTGAAGAGGAAAAACTACATATCGAAAGTGCAACAAATCATTCCTTTCTTTCCGAGACTAGTACTAAAGAAAAAGACAAAATATTGCCTGAACAACAGAATAACGCAAGTATGACATCGAGCACTGAAGCTAAAAGGAAAATATCTGAATCTTCAAGAACTGTCAGTGCTATTCCCACCCTTTTAGAAAGGAGAGGCCAATCCATTTCAGAAAAACAAAGATCTCTTCCATCTGCCTCTAGTTCAAGCTCCCAACGACAAATTGGAGTCAAACTTTCGGAAGCAGAAGAAGTTGAAAAAAGTAAACAAATTAGTAATTTACAAGATGAAATTAAATTGGTAATGCATAAAAGGCAGACTTTTAAGAGTTCGCTTTCGATTCAGCCTGATGTAAAGACTAAGGTGAAGAAAGATAATTCCTTGGGAAAGCCTTGTATAAGCAAATCCGATGAAAGACAAAAGAGGTAGGCAAATATAGTTTGACGAACGGATATGGAATGTCCTTTGGATTTGATGTTTAGAATATTTTCGATGCTTAGTTTTATATTGTTTTAAGTTTGATTTATGTTTATTTTAGCTTAATTTTCTTTTCTTGATATATGCAGTTGTGTGATATACATTTTCACTATTTCTATACTTTTCTCATATAGCTTTCATTTTCTATTGACTGTTTCTCCAAATTTCTGATTTATTTTTAGTTTTTATTATGTATTTATTATATTTTGTTTTAATTGTATTTACCTTCGGTTGTTTCTTATGTAGTTGTGCGATGTTGTCATAAACGCTTAGTAGTAGAGTCCTCTTAGGTCAACCCTGACGTCGTCTCCTAGCAACAAACCGGACGTTAAGTTTTCTATGGATAACTAATTGAGCAGTACCCATGATGTGTCCGGGCTGCTAAAGAGTAGACCAACCGTGGACTGCACGTGTCGTAAAGGGCCAACTATACATTAATATCTAAACTAATGCCAGAAAGGTCATTCGGTGGATGAGTGCTTAGGCTCCAGAAATCGCTGCAGAAATTTCTAAATCGAATAGAAATAGGAGATTGAATGATGATACTGTGTGGGACAGAGAGGAATGGAGGAGGACTATTCGTATCCCAACCCTAGTTAAACTGAGATTCAAGGGAAGATATCGATGGTGATGATGATGATGATGATGATGTTTAATTGAACGATTTTATGTTCGTTTACGTCGTATATTTCCATTTTGTTGTTTATTGTGTGCTCTGGCCACACTCTTATTTGTGTTCTTATATACCGTAATCGCAATACTAATTTTTATTTTTATTTCTATTTTATTTGTCCTTATTTAAAAAATATATAATTTCATATAATTTATTCGAATTTAATTGTTTATGAAAGACTTATTGTCACGCTTTTCAGTTTAAGAATCGTAATTATTAGGTTATAGATTTTCTAACTAGCACAAAGAGTGGTTAACTTAAATTTAGTAAGTTTCATGTAATTTGAAGCTAATTTCGTTAAGTCTAACGGAGCAATTTGTAGCCTGAATGTCATTTTAGCGTTAGATATAGATGTACATTTATTTTTCGTTGTGAAGATTTGTTGATATAATATGAATTTAAGCTCTTGTTTAAATCTGTTGTAACATGATATATTTTGCTGCTAGGCTATAATAAATAAGAAAACCATCAAGAAACATTATTGTATTTTTAAGAAAAAATACAGTATATTACTTGGTATAAAAATGCATTTGAATGTTAGGAAATATTTCATTTCCTATTGAACGTTTTGTTATTGATCAGGCTGATGCATTAGCTATTGTATGAGACTAGGTTAGGCAATGTATTACAAATGTGACAATTGTAATAGATTCAATTATTGTTAGATGCCAGGGTTAACTGAAATGATCGTTGCTTGCAATTCATGTCCACGAAGAAATGGATTGATTGTGTGGCCAGTCCGAGCATAAAGTGTTATGAAGATATATTTTAATTATTTAGACCATAATAGTTTAATATTTACTTTGTTTCTTTGCTGTATTTCAATGCCGGCATTGAATTATCCGTTTAAGATGTCTGCTAGTGTGTAAAATATACACGTACATGTAACCCTCCCCCCCCCTATATCCTAAGACATAGATTTTCCATCCACATAATTGGTAAGAAAGGTTTCAAGGGGCCCATGTCATACTGTCATTCATGTTTGATACTTATATAGGACTATAATAATATCAAATTAAAGAAAATTATAATGTTGGTTTTTTTTTGTTTTTTTAAAATGCCCTGGGCTGTATAAGGCCCTGGGCTAAAATATAAGATAAAAAAGACTTTATTTAATTAAAAGAAAGATGGATGAGTTATGTTATAAGTAATATTGGTTATGTAATTCTCTTGAGATTTTGTATTATAGTTTCTATTTTGCTCGCTAATATTAAAAGCCTTCTAATATACCGATATTTACTGTACTTTTAATCATATTTTTAAACATTGTAATTACCGTGTAGTGTACTCCTATACATTTTATTCTACAGCAATGGCGCTGATAATTCTACTGCGCAATCTTCGAAGAATTCTCAGCCAAGTCATATTGAAATACAAGATGGCGCCTGCGCGGAGAATTCTGCTGTTAACTTGACGAGAAAAGAGTCTGTCGATAGACCGACGTGCCGCCCACCCCCTATTCCCTCCCACTCGACCCCCTCTCCTGCGCCAAATTTAACTGGTTTCTATTTGTTTTTTGTAATTATTTTGTTATAGTTTGACGTCCCTGACATTGCCTTATGGCGAGGAACCGACCGTTAAATTCTTAGTGATTGATTGATTGATAGTTCAAGACTTGATTGTACGGCTTCACGATTTATCTTTCGTATTTTCTACTAGCTTTAAATTATTGTAGTCTTACAACTTTGCTAATTATAACTTCAGCTAAAGTTGCTGTACATTTATGAACGTAAGCGTTTGCTAACGTTTGCTCATTATCTCGTCGTTAGTGTTTGTTTGCATTATTAAATAAAATTGTTTCGTGATACGATACCTACATGTATGATGAATTAATCAGTCAACTATATTTTATTATTTAACATTTTTACTTTCGCGCTGATTCAAGCAAACTCTACTTGTCAATTTGGAATAAACTTTAAACGTAGAGATTATGCATTCAGGCCGAGGCAGTTTAGAGTATGTATGAATGTATGTATGTTTGCATGTATGTATATATATATTATATATATATACATGTATATTAAATATGTGAAGATGATGATGATATATATATATATATATATATATATACACTATATACATATATATATATATATATATATATATATATATTATAGGTGTGTATGTGTAAGAAGCACGTGTCGTAAAAGGTGTCAAATCATAAACTAAGGAAGGCCACGATAATCCACCTTAGAAGCCATACTTTTTCCAAGGTATTTTTTCCAAGGTATTGAGGCATTAGCTACATAAGATGTGGATAAGGCATAGCCTTTTGTGAAGAGATTAGATTGTTGATTTATGGAGTGCTCTATATGGAGCGTAGATACAGACCCTGAGTATGAATACACCATGGACCTGCCATTTGGCAGAACGCTAGATATATATATATATATATATATATATATATATATATATATATATATATATTTAAAAGCTACGAAATTAGTATAAATGCACATTGTTTGTAACTTCTAACTGTTACAGGTAATAAGAACGGTTGTGACGTACAGAGCAGAGACGTGTCAGAGCGTGACGTACAGAGCAGAGATGTGTCAGAGCGTGACATACAGAGCAGAGATGTGTCAGAGCGTGACGTATCGTCAGGTTGCGCCTCTATGGAGGAGTTAGAGAGCTTAGCTCCTCAGAACAACTCCAATCTAATCTCAAACATTACTCAGCACTCTAAACAAGATTCTCAAATGTCTACTGATGTAAATATGACTGCTGCCTTATCGTTTAATATGTTTATAACAAATGCTACCAATCCTCGTGTTGTATTCCGGCCGAAACAGAATAGACAAACCGCCACCTGCACGTATCGTCAGAGGCGACTAAGCAGAAAACTGAGGATAACAAAATGAAATCAGCTCAGAAGCCATATGTGTCCATGATAATATTAAGGTCTGGTACAGGCTTAGCCGTTGTGATTAATGAGACGTTTCTAAATAACACTATATGTAACAACGTCTTGATAAATATAATTTTCTTACTGAGTATAAGCAGAGTGTGGGCAGGTATATACACCGTGCATCTGCAACAAACTGGAATACAATTGAGAGGGTATACGTGGTAATTTGTATGAGGTGTATGCTTGGAGTAATAATTTTCGTGCGATTATATTTTCATTTTATTATTAATTAAGGAATTATATCGAAAGTTTTGCCTAGATTTGTAGTTAAACGATTCATCATTATCATCAATTTTGGACAGCAAAACTTCCAATAAAAACCCAGCAGTATTATTAAGTGCTAACCCTACAACAGAGTTCAACGTCTTTTCCTATTCCGAATGACTTTCAGTGACTGGCTTTGAACTCTATTCCTATTAATCCGCCTCAGCAAAGGTTTTGTCGCAATCTCGACGCCATTAGTAATAAATAATAATAACCTCCAACAATTTTCATGAAAAAATGCAAATAAATTCAAATGTTAACGTTAGTTTACTCATTGAAAGCGATGTCAGTGACGGGCGAGCCCAGGATTTTAACCCCGGACACACTAATTCGCGGTCGAATATTTTACCGACATCGCCACTGACTCCAGCCACACAGTAGTGTCATGGCCTGAGACCTTCGTGACTGTTTTGCATTGATGTGTATGTTTATTTGCTCTTCGCAGGATGTGTCTTTTTCCTCAGAGAGCAGTGCTCACAGCGGTACTACCACCTCCTCCAGCCTGGGCTCATGGGACTCTCGCCAGGTGGTGTTGTGGCTGGAGAGGCAGAGTCTTGCCACGTACGCCGGGCAGTTCCTGGCTCATGGAGTCACGGGACACGATCTGTTGACTATTAATGGAGCTAGGATGAAGGTGAGTTTAATCAATTTTAATTTAGAGAGAGAGAGAAAGAGAGAGAAAGAGACAAATAGAGAGAGAGAGAGAGATATTGACCACTGATAATATAAGGTGGATTGAGATGCTCCTGACATCGACAGCTAGTAGGAAAACCGCCGTTTAATTTTCATAGTCTGATTGAAATTGTATTCTTGAACATACAAAGTTATTGATTATGCTTAAAAAAACAAAAACAAACAAATGCGTTTAAAAATAACAATTTAAAGGTCCTCGTAAATGTCCTGCTAAATGTCAGTCTAATTATTATCATGCACATATAGTTAACTGATATATGGTAATTACTAAGTGATGTTAAGCTTTTTTATAAATTTTTTTCTTGTCTGAATATTGGTAATTATTTGTCAAACATATCCTGAAGCCAATTAGGCCGCATGTTGTTTTTGCTGAAACTCTTTGTATAAAATGCTTACAGAATCCCTACGTGATACATAATTATTATATCACTAAATAAGTCTCTTTAAAATGTTAAATTTTGTTTAGTATGCAATTTACTCTAGTACGTTATTATCTTAATTTAATCTAGTATGAAAATATAATTTTAACCTACAGGAAGCTGCATGTGATCATAAGAGGCTCTAATTTATATGTGCCAGTTGGATGACAGAATGGACAGCACGCTTGCCTAACAAACATTATGTTATCGATTCGAATTCCTGCCTACTATGCTAACATTATTTATTTAGACGAATTTGTCACTTGTATTTGAGACAGGCTGGAGCCAGTGGCGAAGTCGGTAAGCTATTCGATCGCGGATCAGTATGTGCTGGGCTCAAATCATGGGCTCGCCCGTAACTGACATCGCTTTCGAGTTAGGAAACTGACGTTGACATTAGCTTTACCAGCTTTTACTTTTGAAGTTTTGAGCTCTTATCAGCAGCATCAGTTACGACCTTTTGTCACTGGAGAACCTGGCTCTCCTTTTCTCTGCTGTTGCTCTGTGTCAATTAACTTTTTGATTGATTGATTATTATTTGATTGATTGATTATTGTTTGATTGATTGATTATTATTTGATTGATTGATTATTATTTGATTGATTATTATTTACAGACTTTGGGGATGAGCTCCAGTAAAGATCGCGATCACTTAAAGAAGAAATTGAAAGACTTGAAGACCTCGGCTGAAGTAGATCGCAAACTGGAAGAAAAGAAAAATAAACAACGAGATAAAGGATCTACGCAGACTGCATCGATCAGTACCGGTCTTAAAAAATATAAAATATTCGGCAAATAGCTTAGTAGCAAACAAGATAGATTCGATTACGTTTTATAGTAATAGGTTTACTACAGGGTTCAATTACAGTATTTAGGAGCTTCAGGAAGACTACAATAGATATACTTATTCAATATATAATAGCCGTGTTAGTGCGAACTTTCTCTTTACGTCTAGTCGTACATTTTGCTCTTATTTATTTGCCGATACCTCTTTTACAAGGACAAACTGAGACTTACTTTGATCTTAACCTCACTAGATGCTATTTATTTCTTAACTGTATGTAAGAAAACTAATTTTTGTTAAATATTTAGTAATTACATTGATCAAATTAGTTAAACTTTTCGAAATTGTTACAAATACCTCAATAGATAGAAATGTAGGAGTGTTTTAACGAATTTTAAATAAAATTATTACTCTGGGACACATTCTAGTGTACGAATTATATTATCAGTAGTATCTCAGACGCAAGTTAACTTGGAAATTCTATCATACATGTATGTGTGTCTGGAATTCTATTTAAATTTAGAAAAAAAAAAGAGTAATATACCGGACCCACACTCGAATTTAACTTATAAAATATAAATATTTCATTTACAATACAAAAGTAGCCGTGTTCATTGTAAAAGCTTCTTATGTACGTTGTGTTAAGTTAACGTACACAACAGCTTTTGATGATTTGCTAATGTATTTAGGTTGACTACGTTGAGCCGTTATAATTATATCTAATAGGCTGCTTGAGCTCTATTATAACTTTCGTTCAAACACTGGCCTATTATTCATACATATGCTGTGGCAATTTTACATCTATAATTTTCTGCTAGCAATTCATTGCGCATTGCATTAGCCTATGAGAAAAACAAATTTAATTTAATTAACTTTATTGCAATGAACTATAAATGGGAAATACAGATCGCTGATTGACAGAATGTTTAACATTTACTATTATGTACACTCACTGTCAGTTTGACTACTGGCTAAAAGTGATAATTATTTATTTTTAAATTTAGGTTCTGTTTGCTAAGCTCTTCAAAGTGATTTACGTTGATAAGTTGCATCTGCTGATGCAATACTATTCGAGTTAAAGCACTATGCTATCACTGTGCGAATATATTTTCTCTACTATTATTAAACAATGTCAAAACAAGCGATACAATGCAATGTACTCTATGTACAATAATGATTTTGTTTTGTTCAAACTCTAGAATAGGCATCTGAACTTGACGTTATTTTCTAACGTTAGTTTTAAAGCACTTTCTGTATACATGCTCCTACTTGTCATCGATGACGTAAATGCTTTCTCAATCGATTTAAACTTTCGTTGTGTTTGTAATATTTACTATAATCTTTCATTTATATTTTATTGTGTTGTATATTTATTTGAGTTTGCTGAAGTCATCTGCTGAATAATGTTCAATCAGGAAGTAGAATAAGCTAACTCGTGACTCGGGTATAGAATGTATCTACGTTCAGCTACAATGTATTATTTTAATTGAATATTGTTCTTTTGCTCTTCCTGGAGTTACACCTAAGTGAGAATTTAAAATTGCGTTAAGTAGATTTAATTTTTAGCGACTAATGAGAAGTGACTCTACGAAAATGTAATCGATAGCCTCTTGCCTTTTTTTTTTTTTTTCTGTTGATATGACCAGAACACTGGTGCTGTGCTGTTTAAGTTTTATTCATATCTGTTTATAAGAATTTATGTTGTTTTATGCATATACTCTATGTTGTATTTTCTTTATTTAAATAAACGGAGTTGATTTGTATGCTTGTGATGGCATGAGTCAATGAGTCACTCATTTGTGATAGCAATTTATTAATGTTACAATTTTTACTTGGCCAATTTGCCAGCCTGTAAAATGATGATGATGATGATGATGATGATGATGATGATGATGATGATACGACGACGACGACGATGATCATCATCATCACGACGTCGACGACGCCGACTATGGCAACGACGATGATGATGATAATGATAACTTGAGCAAGCACTGGATTTGATTCATGCATCTACTCTTCCGTAGTCAAATAATTTTATAGATATTCTATCTGCTCAGCTGTCAGTTATATTATTCTTATTTGTTATTACTATCCTCCTCCTCTAGTGCTCTGCTAACGGAAGGTTCATAGCATTAACTCTTTCAACCAATTCCATCATCACCGTTTTTTTAACCTCTATGTATGAATTTTTCTCGGTATGCTTCTAACTCTTTTCCTTTGCATTCTTCCATCTAATATACACGTTTCCCTTCGCAAACATGCCACCATTTGTTCTTTCAATTTTATATAGCATTTATTAACTATATATCTGTACCTACTCTTTCAAGAACTTCTTCGTTTGTAATTTTGTAAGTCTAAGTTATCTTTTCCATCTTCCTCCATTACCATGTTTTCAATGCCTCTAGTTTCCTTATATCCCATTGCCTTAATGTCCACGTATCACATCCGTACAGAAGTATCTACCCTATCAATGTTTTCACCATCTCTATGTTTTTCCTAATGCCTTTTGTTAAGAGTTATCGTCTCTTTTTCGAAAGCCTTTTCATCGGTGCAATTCTACATTTTATTTTCGTTTCACACTTACCCCCAAATACTTAAAGCTTCTTACCTATTCTAATCGCGTATTATTCAATGTTATATTTATATCCCTATAATTGCTAGACCCTCTCATAAACTTTGTCTTTATATTAATCTTCATGTCATATCTCAATGCTGTGTCATTCAGATCAGCCATAATCCTCATAAATCCTACTTCACTACTAGCAAGCATACCTTGATCATCTGCAAACCTCACATCTTTCAGCATTTTACCTCCATTAGCTCTTCCTTCATCAGTACCTTCCATCGCCTCAACCATTGCCTCCTCGACATAGAGATCGCACAGTAGTGATGAAATACAACATCCCTGTCGTACCCCGGTCTTATTCCACCCTCCTCAGAGAATTCTTTCTATATTTGGCTATTGCTTTCTGAATCATGTACACATTTAAAATTAATCTTCTATCTCTCAAGTCAGCTCCAATCATCCTCAACATTTCAACATCAGTACCTAGTCTATTCTAAAGAAAACTTTTTCAAAATCTACAAAACATGAAAAGACATTATTTCCATCTTGTAGGCTGCGTTCATATATAGGCTTAATTAAGCCTATTGTTTCTCTAGTACCACGGCCATTTCGAAAACCAAACTGGTATTATAACTATACCGGATGTAAAACGCTTGATAAAAATGGCTCAAATGAACAAAAGTGACGATTCACTTCTCACTTGCTTGAAGTCTTCCAATAATTTGTCTCGCATTCAATAAAACGGAAAAAACTAAAACGCAGAGAAACTATAACAATACACAGTAGTTATAGTTTCTCATACCTACAAATTCACCTTCGTTACCGTCTCTCATAAGTAGTAGTTGCCCCTAAGACTAACTACCAAGTTACTAAGTCAAGCTTCGATTCCGTAAACGACAATGAGTAAGCTAGTACCATGTTAGCCTCTCTTTCGACTGCCTATATCACTTCATCTAAAGACAGAACAAAGAAGATGGAATTACGGACAGATAGAAGGACGCATTCAAACTCGCAAACGAATTGCATCATCATACGACAGAAAAAATGACCGTAATTGGAGACATTCATATCAAATTGCAAATTCAAACTAGATAAGCGAAATCGCTCAAAGTTGAGATAAACCGGATTCCGTAATAATAATCACTTGCTAAATCCTTTCTGGTTCCAGAGTTTCTACTTGTCAGTGAACAAAGTGGGGTAACGCAGGGGAACTCAGTTCCACTGGCTCTCATGTTTAAGAGGGGCGTTTCCCTGCTAGAGGCCTATATTAGATAGACTTAGAGGCCCCGTGTAAGTAAAGGTAGTCAGAAAGACTTTGATTGTTCCACTAGCTCTCAATTCCCACGTAGCCACAGCCACCTCATATTATATGCGTTTAATTGCTGTTTCTTCTGTACGGAAGTTTATCAAAGTTCTCTCCTCTTTCTTTAAAGGGTGACACAAATATTAATATTATTAAATAATATTAATATTTAAATAGTATTAATATTAATAATATTATTAAATATTTGGACACCTTAGATGTTCTTACAAAACATCATTCAGTCCTTACTCTCACAGGTCCTAGTATTGTAAACTAGTACCGTATATAGTGTGCACGCATATTACTGAAATATTTTAAATCCTTAATATTTTAAATGACATAAATTATACACAGTACACACTGTATAATATACATATATATATATATATATATATATATATATATATATATAGATGGATAGATAGATAGATAGATACTACAAGTAGATATTTCGTTATCGACAGTTCAGGATAATAAATTTTGCATATTTGTTGGGTAACTTATATAATTATATGTATCCTTTTTCATTTGCGCTTAAATATGTGGAAATCGGAAGATATCTGTCGTCATAAAGTGCACATGTACAGCATAATATAAGCCGAAAACATGTACATAATATAAGCCGAGTAACAGCAGTCGATACCACTGTACAGAGGCTGGCGTTGCTGCACTCTACAGTACTGCAGAGGCTGATGTAGCTGTAGCTACAGTGCGACTTAACATCCGGGAAAGTTTTCAATGCTTATGAATGTCATTATTTCATAGACCTCCTCAATCAACGTTAATCCAAGTTTTGGTTTATCAGTAGGTACAGAATTAAAATTAAATCCCTGCTACTCTTTCTAGATAGAAAACTGACGTTGAGCTTGGTTTCAGCCTTCAATACTATCACTGGAAATTTTAATATTGTTTATGTTTTGGTTATCACTACTATTTAGAAATATTCTAGCTTGTAAAAAGCATGAGCTCAGAAAGACGACAATAAATTATTTTTGTACTAGATGTACCCGTGTGCATCAATGCCCATATCTAGAAAAAATGGCACTTTTAACTGAACCTGGAGATTTGAATCCGAACCTCTCAATCCTAAGACGGATAATAATAATAATAACACTCATTATAGTGAAACGATCAACTGTGTTGATATCTATCACTTTTTAATACCACATGTTAAATCCGTTAGGCAATTTTGTCCATTTTCCGTGTAGCCAGTCTAGTGAATGTCCGAGATTTTACTCTCAGATCAGCGCGGCTGTGATTCGAACCCAGGAGGGTTCAATTCACCTCAGGATCTGTTATTTAATTCTTCATAACGTTATCTGCACCTCTAACTATTGCGCTATTAAGACATTCAAATGTTCTAGCAATGTACCATACGACTCTCAAGTAGTCAATATATATAAATTTCTTGCACATAGAAAGTTGTTTTAATTAAAAATTAGAAATATGACGATGCTATTAAATTTAAACTCGCCAGAAATTTATAGTGGACAAATGACAGAGTTGTAATTAGAGATAATAATTATGAATTATAAATATGACGTAGCGATTAAATTTAGAGATTGATACACGACATAAATTTATACTCGACAAATGGCAGAGGTGTAGCATTAAAATTTAGAAATTATAAATATGACGCTTTTATGGGAGTGACGTCACGTAGGAAGGCGGTTGTTTATTTATTGAAATATAGACATGTTATTGACATTGACACTAATCTTATTGACATTGACACTAATCGAATATTTTCGAATTTAAATACCGTTGTGTCATAGTGCCACGCAGTTAATTTGCTATCATGCCTTAATGTGCTGGTCGTCCATTTGAACCATGCCCTCAAGCTCGCAATGACAGTTCAGTCAAATATTCTCTATGTGACTTATACCTCTGCGACGGTTGCTTAGAGCACAGGTGGCCAACCTCTAGTTCTAATGTAGAATGTTCTGGTAAGAAATCGTTGATAGAAGCAGTTTCTGATTCCGCTAACGTTTTTCAAGGATTAACCGGTCGCCATAACTTTCAACTCGCTCAGACCTGCAGTCCTGTTATTGAGCACATCAGTAATACTAGTGTTACTACATCAGAAGTCTCATTGGGTGATTTAAGGCTAGACTCAGTCCTGAACACAGAAAACTCTAGTCAGGCTCCGCATAACAGTACATCTGAACCACTATCCACGGGCAAGTACAAGTCAACCGGTGTTTGCAGCGTGTGCCTTTCTATTCACCAGTTACGCAAAGACACAGGCACAACACGCGTACACGGACAATTCATCCTCTCTTAAAATCCCTAAATTCGAACACTGAAAGATTCAATGATATAAGGGCGAGACTCTATGACACGACTGATAATCTTATCTCTTCCTTCAAATGGAGTGATGCAGACTTGTCGCCCTCCACTCTATTCACCGTAGGGTCCATACTAGAGGGATGTTCCTTCACCTACGGAAGTCCTCAGAACTCCTGTGTGCCCGAAGCAATTGTTCTGGCCGAGTGCTTAAAGATATACATCGGAGGTGATGACTTCAAGTCTGGTCAGATGAAGCGAAAGTCTGTTCTCGTTGATTTTCTCGTTGTCTACCTCCTTCGTCGGCTATATTCACGTCGGCAACAACGACGGGATGAACCTCTCGGCATTCAAACAGTTCCGCTCCAAAGAGATAATGAAGTCGATTATGATTGATGACGCGGAGAAGGTTCTTAAACCGGACACTCATTACTGTCATCCATTGAGTGTTGTTCGTCTCACTTCTACTGCGAACATAGCTGTGCGCCACACCCATAGAGAGCTCGACAAAATTGATCAAGAACTAAAGGCAAGCGCAACGCTGGCGCCCCCTACTACGCCGTTACATTCCATTCGAGCCTATGCGTCTAAGATTAAAGTGAAGCGAGAATGTAAGAGTGAGAAATTCCTGGATCCCAAACTAAGAGAAAAGAAGCTGGTCGTTAAGGGTGATGATGAGGATAAATCACCAGGAGATGTTGCGGGTGAGGAGGCGGCACTGCAGGTGGCTGCTATATCGGAGGCGAAGAAAGGCTACCCAGAGAAGATCAACCAGGACAGTGCCTTGCTCTACAAGAATAAGCCAAAGCTAGGGAGGCAATCAGGTGGAGATTCCTGTAATGGATGATCTGAAGCCGTTGATACCGGAAGTGAAGGATCGGGAGGATGAGGATGACATCGTT
Organism: Enchytraeus crypticus; assembly: GCA_905160935.1. Taxonomy (NCBI): domain Eukaryota; kingdom Metazoa; phylum Annelida; class Clitellata; order Enchytraeida; family Enchytraeidae; genus Enchytraeus; species Enchytraeus crypticus. The sequence continues at coordinate 518,351 of CAJHZI010000266.1, forward strand.
CTGCTTGAGGTCTCGTCGGCCATGACTCATGATCTGGACAGTGACGTCCTGGTGGAAGGGAAACTGATGCGAGACGAGTTGCTCGAAGGGAATGAGCCACCTCATGAGCTGCCTGTAACAGCTAATTACAAGGCAGAAAGTGACTGGTTGATGGAAGGAGTGATGGTTTCAGACGAACTGTTTGATGAAGACGTACTTGACTACGTCGAGCACGTTCAAGATCATCATGTTCATGATAACATCCAGCACGATGAAACGTCAGTGGAGGGAGAGGTAGTAGACGTCGAGATATTTGATAATTAAGCCTATGGCAGCGACCCTAATCAGCAAGGTGCTAAAGTTCATCTTAAACAATATAGCGCCGCCGTTAATCATGAACAACACCGTTCTGAAGATCATCATGAACAGCTCGGTGCTGAAGATCATCATGAACAGCTCGGAACTGAAGATCATCATGAACAGCTCGATGCTGAAGATCATCATGAACAGCACGGTGCTTTAGATCATCATGAACAGCTCGGTGCTGAAGATCAACACGAACAGCACGGTGCTGAAGATAATCATGAACAACACAGTGCTGAAGGTCATTGTAAACAGTATGAGAAGCATGATCGAATCGTCGATAATCACGGCCGTCAGACATTTCATAAGAAACAGAAGAATAAGACGCAGTCCGGGAGGCCTCAGATTCAGCGGGTGATTCATTTCAATCCCCCGAAGCAACAACAACATCATCAGAGCATCGTTCGACAGCATATCGAGTTTACTGTGATCTCACCAGGTTCATCTGGCTCCCTGCCTCCACCGCACTCCTCGACAAACAAAACTCTGTGAGGGGCAGGGCTTCAGCCCTCGAGCCTGGCCACTGCGAGGGGTGACTCCGCAGTGAGACGCCCCACGTTCATGGGTCACCCGCTGCAGACCTGATTTGTTCACCGGCTGGGTTGATCCCTCAGGTTCATCTGCGTCCGGACACCTCCACCTCTCAGCCGCCACAGGATGGCTACGCTTAACCCACGGCTGACCTGCTCTCACTGTTCGATGTCAACCGTCCGTCCAGTCTGGAGATCAATGCTCTGAAACAGCCTCTCGGTAGAGCTCAGTCTGCTCCCACGAGATCTGATCAGCAGCTGCTTGGTCTGCCACTGCTACATCAACAGCAGCCTGGTGCTGCGGGAATGAGGCAGGAACATAGCGGTCATCTGATTGGTGGGGAGCAATTTTCTATGATATCGGAGTTGGAGAAGAGCGAGATGGGAGCGGAATCTGAGGGCAGGTCTACCTCCCCGGGTGGTGAAGAATCGCTTTAATTTTAATTATATTAAAATTCTACTCAACCATTATTTCCAAAATGTAACACTGTATATTTAAATAATGTTTAACTTACTTATATGACGCTTTGATAAAATTCAAATATGTAATCGTTACATCAATTTATAATCGTCAATAACGAAGCAGTAATTTGCAAAACTATTGAGGAATTTCGCTAGCTAAAGAGCGTCGATGGTGTTATTGTTAGCGTTACTTCAGAAAGACAGTCAAATGATCCATAGGTTCCATAAGTAAGAATGATAAAAAAAATTAAATTAATAGTCATTGTCTTATAGCGTAACTTATTACTAGAAGCAGACTGAGATTGAAGCTGAATTTGACCTTAACGCCGACGGAGTTACAGCTGTCTGAGAAGAACACAAGGTCTATTTCTTAGTAAGATGTTCAGGGTATATTTCACTAATTTTGAAGTACAAATTTGTTTATGAATACTGTTCTATCCTTTTAATATCCCTATTGATATTTATACCAATTTATTTGTGTATTATTATTGTTATTATTACTATAAATATTAATATTATTATTATCATTCTTCTTCATTTTTCTTCTTTTTTATTATTACTATTATTTTTATTATTATTATTATTATTATTATGTTTAATATTATAATATTATAACATTATTATTATATTATTTGAATATTCTAATATTTATTATTTATTTGTCACATTTTACTTATTTATTTTATTTTCCAATGTATCGCGCACATGTTTGTGTTGGGAAGAGAGAAGGATCCGGCTATTTATTGATTTATTTTGATGTTTTGAGATATAACGATATATTCGACTGCTAGTGAAACCATACAATGTTCTTCTGATATTGGATTTGTATTACTTTACAAACCTTTATTATTGCATTTCGAATTACCTTTAATTTCATAATGCTCGATATTGTATTGCACAAAACAACGCTCCAAGCGGTTACTGACGACAGTTAGAAATGTTATCTTAGTTTTATTGTTACTTAAAGTTTCATATACTAGTATTTTAGGAACTCTTCCTGTCTGGTGAACCTCGCACTATAAAGTCTAAGCCAATTTTAGCTGCCTCAGTGTTCCCAGTAAATCGAGATATGTTCATTTTCACTGAGTAATCATGTTAATTAATGTAACTTTTCAACTCCATGTCAGATGATTAAAAATGAATCTTTTCGGGATTTTAATCCGGCGCATCTATATTGGATTACTGCTTTTATTATCAATAGCTGTAAGCAGATACATATTAATATTCGCAGAAGGTAATATCGTTTGAAGTATCTAGTTACTTTTATGTAATTTTATTCGAAACTAAGTGTACCGTTGGTTGAGGTCGAGGCATATAATTTCAGTTAAATTTATCCTTCGGCTTTTGTTTCGATCTTTACATGCGTACGCACTATCAAGACTCTTAGATTCCCGTGCCTCGGTCTTCATTTAATGCTTTTCTTTAAATCATTCTTCTATTACATAGATCAGCAAACTCATGTTTCAATTTTTAAATCGGAATGTAGACTACATGTTATTGATTATATCGAGATCGTCAGCGTATCTTGATTTCAGCATTTTAGCTTATTTATTATTATTTATGTCACTAGTCGTAACTAGTCACTGTTATTTATAGTCGCGTCAATATCTATCGGCTACAAATTACTAGCGACTACAAATTCAATTATTAGTGATTTTATATTAACATTCTAATTGGTTAGGCGAATATCTTCTACAGTCCACTTAGGCCTACCTGCTCTTACCTGGCATTCTCTTATTAAAATTCTCGACACATTTTCTTCGAACACAATGTCATAATTCATAACATATTTCATTTTAATTTCCAAACGGTTTTTAAGTTTCTTATCAGTTTTAAGTCGTGTGGCCTTTTCATTTATAATTTTTTAACTTACAGTATCATTGGATAATTTTTAATGTAATTTTTCGAGACTTAAAGTACCAGTTCACGTTAGGATTCATCTCAAAGTGCCGTGCCTCTTCAAAGTCTGGGCGGTTATGGTCGTGTTCTCCACATGTCTCAGATCGCAAAATAAAGCAAATAATGCAGTTTTCTTCGTCTGTATGGCTTGACTGACAAATGGAAAGAGAAAGATATTTTATTATATTTAAAATAATGATCATCGGCATGAACAATCCAATCAGCAAGCTAGGAATGCCACAAAAATCAATACGAAAACATTCACAACCAATAGAATATAAAAAGTAAATATTGCCAATATGTGTGACAATCAAAGAAGACATGCGTTATCTTATGTAGCTGAACACCACATCATTACTAACCAAATATTTTGGGAAAACGAGTTATATAATTGAAATTGTTAGTAAATTTCTAGAATTCATCATCCAAACCAGTTTTGAAGCTTCATTTTTGACAATCAACTAGCACATTGCGAGAAATGAAGGAAGCATTCATATTGAAATTGCATAACTATTTTACTTCAGCTCTGTTTTGTAATTTAATAAATATATTAAAATACAAAATAGCGTTGCTAAAGTTCCCGTTCTATTGCATTATAATGAGCCGTGCATTTTGTTGCGTGTAGAGAGTCTACCAAATTATGCGATTGAAGATGAGAAACGCTTCAGTTGTAATATCACATATGCCGGCAATACCACTCCAAAATTGATGTGCCGTACTGTAAACATCAAAGGAGAGTTAATGTTTATAAATGAAACCTTCAGAAATATTTCGGAATATAAGGAGGACGGAATCGACTACACGGTTAGTTTTAGCATCAAGAAACATGAAACTTTCTCTCTGCGCTGTAACATAACACCTTCAATAAAACTTACTGGAAGGGACTGTGAGTTCTTGTATGAAGGACTCGCGACAACAGGTGAGACAAAATGCTTCAATTAATTATAGTTCTCTTTTAAGTAGCCAGGGCGTCAACACTATGTTAACAAGACACAAATGGCGTCGTTGGCAAAATAGGTTGAGGTAGGAAATGTACGAAGCTTTCTAAAATGAGAGGGAAGTGTAAAAGTTGCTCGTCCTGAGTTAGGCGAGGGGAAGGAAGCATACATGCATGCTTCGTTGCAATAGGGCGATGGACGCCCCTGAGCCCTAAAAACGTAATTTATTGCTTATAAGAAAGTACATGCATAAATATTATATAGTTGTCTAATATAGTTGAATACGACACTCTACTCTTAGTTGCATTGCTTTAGACCCTATCTGTTTCGTTTATATGTCAATATTTCTTTTGCATTTTACAGGATTAATTGTATAACGATGATGGATATCTTGAAAAGATGAGGAATTAGAAGACTAATTTTAAACTTGTACATGTAACAATGAGCAGCAATCAAAAATCCACCAAGAATACTCAGAAGAAGGTGAAGTAGGACATGGAATAAAACAAGGTTGTAGCATTTCGGCACTGCTGTTTAATATTTACACTGGGGCAATGATGGCGAAAGCAATGAAAGACATAAAAGAAGGAATACAAGTAGAAGGACTATTGTTATTGAGCTACACTGCACTAAAGTACAGAATGAAAATTAATAAAGATAAACCCAAAATGATGAGAGTGTCTAGAAAAGCAAGGAGGAGTCGATATAGAAATGGACGGTAGGAAGTTAGAACAGATAAAGAGTTTTAAGATATTTTGAACACAAGTTAACAGAATATATAAAATTTTGAACAGAACTAAAGTGTAGAATTGCCCAAGATAGACACCCTCAGTAAAAGGAGAGAACTAAAAAATTGAAAGACATAGGCGGAGATAAGATTGCAAAGACTTGAGTGTGGACCACTCTCCGGTGCGTTTGTGAAAAATGGAAGTTAAGAATGTAGGATATCAAGTAACTGGAAGCATCCGAAATGTGGCTATGGAGAAGAATGGAGCAGATCAAATGGACCTACAAAATTGCGAACGATGAAGTACTGAATACATATTGATATAATATATAAACAATTAAAAATATCATATGGATTAATAGCAAGATTGGATTGGTTCATGCTCTGAGAGAGGATGGCTACTAAAGCATACAGTTAAAGGAAGAATGGAAGGAAGCAGAGGAATATCTGGCTAGGAAAGCGTCTCGGAGTCCGACCCTCCCCCTCCGAGCCAGGGCTTTGGCCACTTGCAAAATACACGTAAATTCAGTGAGTTTTTTTATTATAGGGGAGTGGGTTTAATATTGGTTTCATTAATGCAAACCAACAAATGATGCAATAAAGATTTATAGTCCGATTCTTCACGATAAAAGGTTGCAGGGTGAATTGTTCGAAGCTCATACCCATAAATTTACATCAAGATTTCTGCTGAATGAGGAAATTCATTTCTTGATTGTATGTTAGCTGATCTAGGCCTATATGATCAAATGCCAATTGATGTACAAGTTTTGGTGCCTGCGTTCTGCTGTGGAGATTGCTGTAATGCCCTGGATGCAATCATACACTTGTAGAAATACATACATATATATATATATATAATAAAGGTTTATATATATATATAAATAATAATAATAAAGGTTTAACTGTCCGTTTCCTCATACAAGGATGATGTCATTCAAGGATTATATATATATATATATATATACATGTATATATATATATATATATATATATATATATATATATGATGCAATCATAGGCCCATATATGTATATGTACTTGATGGCATCCAGCGAATGGGGAAATGCAAATGTAATCCTCAACTTCACTGGACAATCATCTGCTGCTGCTACTATCAAATCGGTTTAATTAGCCCCCTTTTAGCTGGCCATAGTTTAAATTCTCATTTAATTCTCTCCCCTGTGGAAGTTTGCGACGGTATACATATATCTACGTATATGGTTGCAAGTAGGTCCGAAGAATTTTGACCGTTCCCTTGCTCTCAATACTCACTTTAACCATTTGGGTAGAAAGAAGTGAACGTCAGATCAGTTGACAAGGAAGTGAGAAAGATCTATTGCATCATTAACCACCCTAAATAATATGGAGGGAAAATGTGGGTTTTAATTCCAACAAATGAAAAGAAACAACATGACTACAGATAGGAAAGCCACTATGATAACAATATGAAGAAAGAAGCAGAGGATAAAATATGTGGAGGAGTTAAATGCCACGAAACTGCTAATTGGAAAATCACTATGAGAGAATAAAGAATAAGCGAGAGTTATTATCAAAATCACCCTGTAGATTTGTTGAATATGAGCAGTAATTATATGCCATGTACCTGCTAATTGGAAAATCACTACGAGAGATTGAGAGAGAGGAAGAGAGAGAGGGACAGAGAGAGATGCAGAGATGCGATTTGAAGAATCCAGTTGGTATTTTCAATAGAAATACAATTAAGAACAACAGTGATTGACGTAGTAGACAAGTTTTTCCTTATCCTTTTTGTTAGGTCTATTATTGCTATATTTGTTCATTATATTAACATTTTCTTCTTGAATAAACGCAATAATTGTGTTTATGCTTAACTTCGATAATAATAAATATAATTCGATAATGATAATTATAAAACACCGCTTCTGATAAATATGTTTATCACATTTTATTGAATTATATTCGTTTTAAATATTTATTTGACTTGAATTTAAGCTCAGATTTTTATTATTTTTTATTGCATCACTATTTTCCAGACCCTGGTTAAACTGGGATTTAAGGGAAGATGATGATGATTGTATCACTATTTTACTTGTATTTGTTCATCTTGGAAATATTTTGTTCTTGAATAGAGTTATGTGAGAGACCACAAGACGTCACGACACTGGTCAACAGTACAGCTTCCTTTATCTGCAGAGTGAGAAACGAGTCGCAGAATGCAACAAATGATAATGGCATTATCATTAACTGGAAATCATTATACCATAACAAGCGATCAACCATATATAATGGATATAGGTTTAACTCTGAATTCAGCTCAACTCGTTTCATCAATAAATCTTCATCTGGTCAATACGACCTATTAATTACTCCCGTTCAACTATCCCACGCCGGAATGTATACCTTCACAAGAGAAAAGGGCAACGAAACCAGAACGGCTGCTTTGTCAATTTATGGTAATACAACGTCATTTTTAGAATACTAACGTTATTAGAATAATTTTAATTTAACATAAAAAGTTGTCTTTTCCACAGAATTAATTAGAATATTTGGGCATTATATCATGAAACGGGAAATTCTGCCGCTATTAAACTGACTGATTTTCTTAATAAACAAATTTAGGAATATTATATACTATGTATGTTGGAAGATTATTCTTAAATTTTAGCCAGGGACAGCCATTAACTATTAATAAATTTAATAAATAAAAGAAGTTTTTCATTAATAATAATAACAATAATAATAATAATAAAGGTTTAACGTCCGTTTCCTAATACAGGGATGATGTCAGGGACGCTCCGCCCATCATATACTACTACAAATCGATTCAGCGAAACGATCTGAAAAAATATGTACTGAAGAGAGAAAAAGATTCTAAACAGTGCCGGTTCGATGATAGAAAAAACAGTCAGGCAAGGATGAAAAATCTATGGTGGGAAGAAATGCGTTTTCAATTTACGTCGGAAAGTGAAAGTAGTAGAACATGAGCGAAGATGAGGAGGCAGAGAGTTCCAAACAGTAGGAATTGAAAAAGAAAATGATAATCCACCTAAGGACGTGAGAATTTTGAGAATTTTTAGCAATTTGACATCGGAAGTACGAAGCTTACGGCAAAGTTGATACTGGATTAGAAAATCGGAAAGGTAAGAAGATTTACCAAAAGTGTTTTTGAAAGATAGCAAGGCGAATTTATAGTTAAATCTTTGAACCACAGGAAGCCAATGAAGATTATTAAGTAAGGTACTATAGATTGCTTGAAGCTTTGAGGACCGACTGATTGAATATAATAAGCATATAATTATTAGTACTAATAATTTTAAAAGGTGGTGGATGAAAAGTATTAAACAGCAACTAAGCAAAGAAATTGGTGCAAAACGTACAACGAATGTGGTATATAATATGTATATTTAAATGAAAATAGTTTGCAAAAATTAATAATACAAATTCAAAGCAGTATACAATAATGTCGCAAATAAAGCAAATAATGCCTCTTTCTTCATCTGTATAGTTTGATTGACAAATGGAAAGAGAAATATACTTTATTTAATTTAAAATAATAATTATAGGCATGAAAACTTCAATTAGCAAATTAAAAAATGTAAAACTTAAATACAAAAACATGCACCGCCAATAATAGAACATAAAAAACGTAACTATGGCCAATATGGTGTGGCAATCAATGAAGATATGCGTTATAATATTTAGCTGAACACCACATCATTATTAAAGAGATATTTGGGGAAAACAACTTATATATTTGAAAATGTTAGTAAATTGCTACAATTCACCATCCAAACCAGCTTTGAAGCTCAATTTCAGGCAATCCACTGGCATATTGTGAGAAATGTAGGGACAATTCATATTGAAATTGTATGTATAACTATGCTACTTCGGTGCTATTTTGTATTTTAACAAATGTTGCCTAAATTCCAGTTCCATTACATTATAATGAGCAATGCTTTGTTACATTTTGTTGTGTACAGAAAGTCTACCCAGTTGTGCAATTGAAGTTGAAACAGACTTGAGTTGTAATATCACATATGCCGGTAGTAGCACTCCAAAATTGATATGCCTTATTGTAACCATCAAAGGAGAGTCAATGTCTAAAAATTATACCTTTAGAAACAAGTCAGAACATAGTGAGAACGGTGCAGATTACATAATTAACTACAACATCAAGAAACTTGAAATTTCCTCTCTGCGTTGTACTATAGAACCTTCAATTAAAGATACAACAAAGGACTGGGAGTTCTTGTATGAAAAACCCTTGACAACAGGTTAGATATCATTCATCAATTCATCATTCATCAATTCGTTATAGTTCTCTTTTACGTAACCAGGACGTCAACGGAATGTTAACAAGATGCAAATTGCGCCGTTGGTAAAGGGTGAGGTACAAAAAGTACGAAGCTTTCTAAAAAGAAGGAAGGGGAACTGTAAAAGTTGCGCATCTTGAGTTGAGCGAAACATGCGGGCAAGTTATATTACTCTAGGGGGATAGACACCCCGGAGCCTAAAAAGCTTAATTTATTGTCTATAAGAAAGTAAATGCTTAAATATAATTTAGTTGTCTAATCTACCACTCCGGATGCGACACTCTACTCTTAGATGCATAGCTTTACATGTTTCTTTTTTGTCGCTGATATTGTTGTTAGAACCTGTGTAGATATGTTCATCGATTTATTGATTAATTAGTTGCTAAGCACATGTCGTATTTATTACGAGTCTCACTCTTACAATAATCGGTAATGATAATAATGATCTTAACTAATTTTAGTGTGTTAATGCTTAAATACTTTTCGAATAAAGTAATTAAACTATTTGCACATTGTGGCTTGATTACTTTCAATTGGTTAAAATATCTTTAACTATTTTTAGGTAAACTACTTTTAACTAAATGTCAACAAATTGAACGATTTTGATATCAAGTCATCATATCACATAGAATGTATCAAATGTACTATTACTACTCCATAATCTTTAACGGTAATTTAGTGCAATGCGTGTTGATTCGATGACAAGTTTGGATATACTTAACTTTAAAATTTTACGCATTAATACTGATATAGCAAACTGAAAATAAAAGCTAAACGTATTTAATTATCTGAGAGTAGTTTCGCTACTCTGTATGTTAATATTGTGGGGAGGCGACTAATCGTTCCCCCAGATCAAATCGGCTTGTGAATCGTGTATCCGGAAGTTCAGTGTAACACACCACGCAGAAGGTATCTCATAAGTTCGAACCCTTGTTGGTGCAATAACCGCTCCGAGAGTGGTCCTCCCTACTTAAATTAAAATAAATGATAAATTCAAAATTTGTAAGAAATTAAGTAAAAACTAGGCCATAAAAGAGGACGCAAGGCGTCCTATCCGGTTGAACACCCAAAAACTAATTAAGTGACTCAAAGCCCGTCCAGAGTGAGCTCCAGAATACTTGTCTAAGCTCCAGGCTACTGAAGTCTAGGTGACCTGTCCCGAGCCAAGGAATCCCCAAAGCTCTAAGCTACCGAAGTGTGGCCTGTCCCGAACCAAGGAATCCTCATAGCTCTAAGCTAACGAAATGTGACATGTCCCGAACATGTCCCAAAGAATCCTCTAAGCTCTAAGCTAACTAAATGTGACCTGTCCCGAACCAAAGAATCCTCTAAGCTCTAAGCTAACGAAATGTGACTTGTCCCGAACCAAAAAATCCACAAAGCTCTAAGCTAACGAAGTGTTACCTGTCCCGAACCAAAGATTCCTCTAAGCTGTAAGCTACCGAAGTGTGACCTGTCCCGAACCAAGGAATTCTTAAAGCGCTAAGCTAACGAAGTGTACCCTGTCCCGAACAAAAACACCCTTAAAGCTCTAAGATACCGAAGTGTGACCTGTCCCGAATAAAAACACCCTTAAAGCTCTAAGATACCGAAGTGTGACCTATCACTAACCAAGGAATCCTCAAAGCTCTAGGCTACCGAAGTCTCATCCGCATGTAAACACACTGCCCTGCTTTCTTCCCAGGCGCTTCCGTCCAAGGGATGAACTACAGATCAGACTCATTAACACAATTAAGCGACAGTTCAAAAAGAGAAAGATAGAGAGATCTTGTCAATAGAAAAAATAGAGAAATAAGCATCTGCAGGCCTAAAGGAAGCCTCATCATGGAAATTAACTGGACAAGGCAAACATAACTAATTGACAAAAACACATAAAAGTAGAGGAGATAGAAGAGTCTCCTACTACAAATGTCTACTACTACATAAAAGTAGTAGTAGACTTTTTATGGGCAATACTGATCTTGCTTGACGTAAAAAATTGACAAACATAATAGCTCGAGCTACAATTTACAGTAGAATAACCCAACATTATATACGAAATAAAGCATTTCCAACAGAACGGCACATTTAAAATACGATAGTACTACGTATAAAACATAATTATAACAAAATAAGAAATGTAATGTAGGATATTAAAAATAAATAGGCCAAATAGGGCTTACATTTGGAGGAGAATGACAGACTTAAACAGAACAGCAGTTTCCTGAACTTGCACAGCTTTGACAGAGGCTCACAGAGGCTCGGTAGTCAAGTGGTAGATAGACCTAGTTTTGCACTTTTGAAGCAAGAGCTGACGTTTGGAATATTCTAATAGGCCTACGTCAAGCCGAGTGTTCATGGGTTGCTACGCCCTCTTTATGGTTCAGCTGTTTGATGCAAACAATGAAATTATTGTCTGAATGCCCGAATTGATAGTGATGAAGTGTTGTGGTGGTTCGATGGCATGATTGAAAATTTCACTTCTACTTGAACTTCTTTCATTCCTGATGTTTCAGATGGGTCAGGAAGTACCGCAGGACGTTCGACCCCTGAAGCTGTTACAGAAATTCAAAAAAGAATTATGGCTAGTTTAGTTATTTTTTCCACTGTAACTACCACCGAGTTACCAGCCAATAAAGCCAAATCAGAGCTGTCGTCGGTAACTGACCAAGGTTAGGCTTTACCGTGATTCGATTTCTTTTTTGTTTCAAAAATGAGAGGCAGAGTATTTTTGTTTGGCACCCTACATGGACTTATTTTATAATGGTATTTCCTTGAGTATTCAAGCAGAAATATACAGGAATTTAACGTGGAAGCTTAAATATAATGTTATTAAGATGTGCCGCAGTTTAAAGCTGCATCAACTGGTAGTTGTAGGTTTGTGTTGACCTCACGACATCCGATTTCTTTTTCTTTCCTTCTACCACTTGACTACCGAGACTTATTAGACAAAATATTGGGGGTCCTGAATTAATGGGTATTTAATATTTAGCGGGGAAAGGGATGAAATCGAGGATTCGAAATTATTGAAAATTTTATATTTAGTTTTAAATGTTAAATATATACTTCTAACAATAAAAGTTTGATAGCGTTAAATAGAATCAGTACGGGTATACTAAATAAGTCCAGAATTGATTCATTGGAATAAAAATACTCTGAATGATAAATGGTTGAATCAACCCTATATCGTTCAGAGTACTTTTAGTCTAAGGGTTCACATTTGAAAGAAAAATTATAAAAATAAAAATTATTCGCATAAGGTTCAAAAGAAGGTATATGTGTTTTAATGATTTGCACCATGCTGATGCATTGCCTCCTTATTACGGCACTTGATCTAAACGATCCGGTTTACCGGAATGATCTGGAAAAATTCTTATTATTCCTAATCTTTACTGTCAGAAGGAGTGCGGATCAGTTTCGAACGTGTACCTCCTGCTCTTCATGCAAGCTTTCTATCTATTCGGACATCCAAATAGGTGCAATAAAACTCTACATGGCTCATAATTAACAATAACTTTAATCTTTAATGTATTTGGATTGTTTCAGATACGACACCGCCTCTCGCTATTCCCATGTCTATGGTAGTCGCATTTTCTTCATTTGGTGCCGTAATTCTCATTCTGAACATTGTTGTCATCGTTTTACTACTTCATAAAAGAATCTCAAAGAGACGAAGAAATGGTGCGTTATTTGTGCTTATGATATCATCTAGCTTTATTATTACATACAGGGTGGTCCGGAATAAATGAAACTACTTTGAAAGCTAATAACTTTGATATAGTTTATCCAAACGACTTACGTGATACATTGAATTAAAGACAATTCCCTTTTCGATTAACGTGCGCAATATCTAAGAGATATTATTACACATGTTTGAGAAATTATCATTAGTCGCCGATATGTAATTTTCATGTTTTTCATGTCATATGATCGCCTGTATGAAAGTAAACCTGCCAGAGTTTATTGAACGGTAGAACTGGCCACCTAACAGCCTCCCCCTGATTTGAACCGATTTACTATTCGATTGTTTACTATTGTCTTCAGCAATTAGTCTATCGTGCACCGATACACGATGTTGAACATTTGAAACAAGTCAATGTTCTCCTCTGGACCCAGAGATCAGTCAGGCACTCATGGACTCGGCAAATTGGTCAGTGGTCTCAGCGGGTGAATGCATTTCTTCAGTTTTCACGCAATTTTATTGCAAATTACATATCGGCGACTAATGATAATTTCTCAAACATGTGTAGTAGTATCTCTTAGATATTTGTCAAGTTAATAGGAAAGAGATTTTCTTTAATACAATGCATAAATAAGACGTTTGGATAAAAATTGTCAAAGTCATTAGCCTTCAAACTAGTTTCATTTATTCTGGACCACCCTATATATATATATATATATATATAATATTATATATATATATATATATATATATATATATATATATATATATATAATATATATATATATATATAGAGAGAGAGAGAGAGAGAGAGAGATGAGAGAGAGAGAGAGAGAAAATATATCTTATTTCTTTATGGTATATTAAATCTTTATAACGGAGAGAAAGAACGATTTGATTGATTGATTTATTTATTTATATATTTCTTAAAGATTTAAACTTCATGAAGGAGAGATTACATGAACTTTTTCCCCGTGTTGTGCTCGGGTGTGGTTAGACCACTGCAGAATAGGGCAACCGTAAACAATCTGCCGCGTGTACGTAAGAGGCGACTAAAGGCAGGAGCTGAGGATGGCAAGAGGGAGACCCACCTCACCATGAAATATTTTCCCCGAGGATTAAATGGTATTATTTCATCCACCTAGCTGAGGAAGGCAACGGGAAACCACCTCAGAAGCCATATTTTTCCCAAGCTATAGGCTACATAAGGTACGGATAAGGCTTAGACTTTATAAAGGGGTTAACTTTTTTTATCTAAGGAGTGCTCTTAGGGATCGAGAGGGCAGACTTTGAGTATGAATATGTACCTTGAACCTGCCACTTGACAGTGCACTGAGGTAGAAGAAGGAGATAGAGATGATTCAATGATAGTCAACTTTAATTAATGTATAATAGATAAGAAAGTTAGATGTATAGATAGTTAGAAAGTGAAGCTCATTGAATGCTGACGAATATGCGTTATGTTTCAACGAATCCATGGCAGCATAATTTTGACGTCAGCTGCCCTGGTCTTATATTCACTGAGACTATGAATAAGAATCTTAAAAGGTTACATTGACTAAAAGCTCAGTAGTGGTCCGCTTTCTGCAGAATACTTTTTACTCCGAATTTCAGAAAAGGTGATTAGCTTAAAGGGCAATGTGAAAAAATTTCAGAAATTATATTATACTTCGCCAAACTTTAAGGTAAGATTTGGTAAAGAAATTGCGCTTTTGATTCTACATAAACTTTTTAGTTAATGGGCTTGCTTTAGAGGGCAGATAATGCAGGGTATGGATATTTAATTTGTATATGCCATTTGAAAGACTCTAGAGAGATATTTAGAGGAAAACATAATAATAAGATTTTACGAAGCCTTCGACAAAAAGCTCTTATAAAACGTCTGTAGTTATATACTAGGTATAGAAGCTATATCTTATTTTCTGCGTAGTATATATAATCACATATAGATAATTTATATATTTTTATTCTAGTAAATATGAAAAAGCAATTATAAGAATACCACTAGTAATATGCAACGATTGCAATAAAGATTCGCGTTACACTGTTCTGTTAAATCCTCTTAATTTTGTATATTGATAAATGATTTTCCTTACCGTCTCCATATCAATTTTATGTTAATGAGTTTGAAAGAAACAACCTTATATATATTTTTAGAATTTAATCTATCGATTTCAAGAATTCCAAGAAGACAGAACCCCACACAACCGGAAATACGTTACACCAATAGCAGAGCAGGTAATTCTCTCTTAGTACATGGCCTACTGGCAGGTCCATGGTATGTTATGCCTCCACTATCCTTGTCCATATATCAGTGGATCTTTGAAATTATCTAACATTCCTCATCTCGGCCTGCATCTATCACTATTTCCTTCCTTTCCGCCTTCTAGTTCTCTTTTAGTACACTTTATCTCCTTAGGATATGTCCTATCCAACTCTTCTTCCGATTTCTTCATGCATTTATCAACTGCCTATCTTTACCAACTCTCTCCAGAACTTCCTCATTTGTAACCCTTTAAGTCCAACTAATCCTTACAATTCTTCTCCATATCCATATTTCCAATGGCACTGTTTTACCTGATATCTTCCTCCTTTAAAGTCCATGTTTTACATCTATATAACATCGTGGTCCATTCCAATGAGGTAATAAGAATAATTAATTTAAGTTTTCTGTGCAATTAAGAAAGTCTTATAAATACAAACATATGCTTTCTGAAACCTAAAGATAGCCTACTGTTTGCTTTTCCTTAAGGAAGGAAAGCGCTTTTCTGATTTTCCCTTTTTGTTTTGTCTTTCATGATGTACATGTACGTTTTGGTCTATTCTATTTTGAACTTCAGGGCAACAACAACAACAAGCTACTGCTGTTTAGTTTCTCATCAGCAATCCTTTATAAACCTGTAAAAGTTTACTTATTCCTAACACTTTGAAATGATTTTAAAAGTTTTCAACACGGGGATTCGAAGTCATTTCTTGCATCATCAGTTTCTTCCATCTACTTGTATTGCTAGACATATATAGTCGTCCGGAACAAGGCCTTCGGAAAACCAAATATCGATGGGCCCTTCGTCGACCAATGGCTAGATAGTGTGATTAAAACAGTGGCATTAAAGCAGCAGCAGCACCGCTATATAGCGGATATGCAGCTACACCATATCTGTATTATGCTATTGCTAGCGGACTAGCTGCTGCAATTATATTATTGCTGCTGCAGTAATTGCAGATCGCCAACACAATTAGAGTTCTTCTCCCAGCTGCCGTCAACTGTGTAATTAGTTTTACTTTCAATGTTCTCTTTTGTTAAAAAATATTGCACGTGTTCGTAAATTACAATGATATGCGAATGAATACCATTGCAATTGACTAACGTATTTAATATTATAGTAATATTTGCTATATAATGTTAAATATGCGTATTATATATTTGTTATTTTTGTTGTGTTTTGGCGCCACTCAAACATTTAAAATCCAATAGACTGAATTGAATAACATAAATTTACTTTGTCTTGAATCATGATACCGTATTCTAAATTCCTGCAAACTAAAGTGACCCGCAGAATAAATGTTTTCTGAGATTCAAATGACTGTAGCGGCAATATTTTACACAGTTCTTTTTCCATTTCGACTGTACTATTAATAATGTAAAATAATCTTATTGAATTGTGCATTTCTAATTTGCGAATGAATATCGTAACGATATTTTTATAATTATAATTTATGTCTCACAGCATTGATATAATAGAGTTAACTTCAAAGCTGTACGTTTAATAGATTCTGCAAAGAAATTGAGAAAACTATCTAAAAACAATAAAAACAGCACAAAAAGTTTATATTTTACTATCTACCGTTATAGCAGAATAGTAAAAATGAATATACTGGGCCTCTATCGATACACTATCGACGACTACACAGTTAATGCATTGGCTGGAGCCAGTAGCGATGTCGGTAAGATCTTCGACCTCGGCTCAGTATGTACGGGGTTCAAATCATGGGCTCGTCCGTCACTGATATCGCTGTCTAGTAAGAAAACTGACGCTAGCATGGACCTTTTTAGCTCTTATTCGTTCTAATATCCAGTTATTTTAATACAAATATATTCTATTTATCGGAAGAATATATAAGTGAAAAAACTCGCTTATTGACTTTTGTATCTTCAGGGACACTTACGAGCATTTCAGAATATTGCAGTGACTATGCTGAAATTAATTCGCGCCCAGGTAAAGAACTTTTGAACTTCTACAACTGTAACATGAGTAGACTGATCAAAGACACTTTAGAATATTGCTGCTTTCGTTTTGCAAGCTCAAAATAATAATTATGACAACCATTAATAAACTGTCATTCAGCCCGTCTGTACTCTTCTGCCTCTTACAATGAACCGGCACTGCTATAACTCTGGCATCCCTGTGGAGTTTTTCGCATAATAGGATTGAAAATAGGGCAACAGCAAATAATCTGCTGCGTGTGCGTAAGAGGCGACTATGGCAGGAGCTAAGGATGGCAAGAGGGGACCCACCTCACCATGAAATATTTTTCCCAAGGATTAAATGGTAATTAATCCACTTAACTGAGGAAGGCAACGGGAAACCACATCAGAAGCCATACTATTTCCCAGCTATAGGCTACATGAGGTATGGATAAGGCATAGACTTTGTGAAGGGATTAACTTGTAGATCTAAGGAGTGCTCTTATGGAGCGAGAAATCAGACTTTGAATATGACTATGTACCTTGAACCTGCCACGTGGCAGTGAACTGAATAGAGAGACAGAGAGAGAGAGAGAGAGAGAATAGTCGGCCTTGGCTATTGACTAATAATGAGTCTACCTTGACATTTTCATGAAGCCATCTTCCTCTCTACATCTTCAGCTATTGGACAATCGAGCCGCTTGGACATGACAGTCGTAGATAAGAACCAGGATACTAATATACTATTGAGAGGGTCTTCCATAGATCCAGCAATTTATGTCATAGATATTGTGTGCGACATTTATGTGCCAATATTTTATAGAGATAACTCGACAAATAAATAATGTTTGCATAATGTCAGTATACGGATATTACTGATTAATTGTCTCCTGTTACAATATGTAACTTACTTGCATTCGGTGTGCGAGGTGTCCCATGTAATTCAAAGTACCGTTCGTGTCAGCTATATGGAATAATTTGCTGTCATTCTCTCTTTCTGTATCTCTTTTTGTGTTCAGCCAAATGGCAGGTCCAAGGTGAAAATTCTTACTCATACTGCTTTCACGCTCCATAAAGATCATTAAGTATTATCGCTAATGTCACGATCAGCTAAGAGCACTATGAGCAGCTAGTCTTTATTTGAAGGGCTTAACGAGTTAATACCTTCATAAAAGACTATAGCTTATCCACGCCTTAATATAGTCTATATTTTTTTAATTTGAAATAATAAGGTTTCGAATATAGTTTACCTTTGTATTCCTAAATTCTTGCTCAGTCGCCTCTTACATGTGCAGTTTCTCTCTTAGTGTCTCTTTTTCTTAGTGCACTGCCTACTGGCAGGTCCATGGTACATAACGCCTCCACTCTTCTCTGTCTTCCGCCTTCCTCTTCATTTCCACATATGAGTGGGTCTTTAAATCATCTAACATACCTAATCTCGGCCTGCCCCTGCCTCTTTTTCCTTCCATTCTACCTTCTATGACCTCTTTTAATAGACCTTCCACCTTGGAATGTGTCCTATCCATCTCTTCTTCCTATTTATTAATACATTTATCAACTGTCTATCTGTGCCAACTCTCTCCAGGACTTCCTCATTTGTAACCTTTTGAGTCCAGCTAATCCTCTCCATTCTTCTCCAAATCCACATTTCCAATGCCTCCAGTTTCCTAATATCTTCCTTCCTTAAGGTCCATGCTTCACATCCATACAATAGCGTGGTCCAAACCAAAGTTTTCACTATATTTATCTTTGTGTCTTTCTTTAGACTTTTTGTTAATAGTTCTTTTCTACTACCAAAGGCCGCTTTTGCTTGTGCAATCCTACTGCATAGTTATGTGCAATTTACAGTTGGTTTATTCTTCAGTATCCCTGACATAAGTACTATAGTCTATATATCTAACAATTACTATGAAATAATCGATCAGAGAGAGCTACCAGTTTATTCACACTAGGTTGAGTGTAGGGCGATTATTCTGCTTACTTGTATTTGCACAGTTCTTACATTGTAATCAAGATAGATGCACTATTCTCTTCACAGAGACATCTCCTATTGATACTGTTGTCGCGCATAACTAATTGTTTTATTTGATCAAAGATACTTAAGTTTTATGACTAGTATATTTGGATAAGTGGTGACCCAGAAAAATTGTGAGCCACTATTATCCACTATTATCCACTATTGAGAGCCTGTTGGAGAGAGGTTATTGGGTGCACCAGGCTGATCAACAGCTCAATTCTAAAACTTGACTCAAAAGCCAGCCTCATATCTTAATCTGGATTGATTAATTCGTGAAATAAAATAAATGCCAATGCCTTTTGCGTTCGATATCCTACTAGCGAAGCCAGTTTGATATTTTGGTAAATATTATACAAGAGGCGATAAATATTAGTAGAAGTGATAAATATTAGCGGAAAGAAACTAACAGCGTTCAATATATTTTCTTAATGAGTCACTTTTTACACACTCTGTAAGTTATACAACTGTATCATGCAGAACCCCATGTCTCGGTCTTCCTTGAACTCTTTTCCCTTGCATTCTCTCTTCTCTTACATCCTTTAGCAAACCATCGCCACTTGTAACATGTATAAATAAATCATAATAATAACATGTATAACGTTACATAGGATCAAGAAGTTCTACTATGACAGGACACAAACCGGATCTTCTGCCTCAGGAACACCTAAAAGGTTTGAAAAATACGAACTTCACGCAAATTGTATGATTTTACTAAATATTGCTTGAGTTTATGCAGCTTGCCCTTTCTGTTCCATATACTAAATGTGAATTACTAGATTTTAATTTTCATTCCCATACGGTATTTGCAATTAATTTTAACTGCTTTTAATTATATTTGGATCTAGAAATAAATTTCATGTAATTTTATGCTCAACTGGAATTTTATTCATCTAACATTTTATCTAATAATTATTTGTCTCTTTAGAACTACAAAATCCGTTGCATCGTATATCTGCTGAAGTAAGTTTTATCAAAATTACAATATTTTTCAACGGTTTTCTTTTGCGTTTAACGCAGTGGTTAGGATGTAACCCAAAAAATTTATTGGAATAAGATTTTGTTTATTTAGGATTACGATTTTCTAATAGGATATGTTGACATCGTATATTCCACAAGTTTCAACCGGAAGCGTTACTGGCTCAATGGTATAGGTGCTAGACTTTGGATCATTTGGTTCGGTGTTCGATTCTGGCTCGAGTCACTTTTATTTTTAACGTTTGACTAAATTTTATTAGTTTATTAGGAATATGGTATGTTAGGGTTAGGGTAAAGGGTAGGGTATTAGGGCTAGGGTTAGGAATAGCTATAAAAAGTAAAATTAAAATTACTTTGCTTTTTAAAGTCTATTCGACAATAACAATTAAGCTCTACCTACAATTCTTCTTATTCCAAATTCTAATTTTGGGTTACACCGAAACCACTGCGTTTCTTTAAAATGTCATGCCCACCAAAATTTTGAGTAGACTAAGGGCATATGTATATTATTCATTAAAATAAATGGTAGCATCACTCTTCGAGATTTTATTTTAATTTTTATGAAAACCAAATAAGTGTATTATAGTACTTTTCAAGTAATAACACAAATAGTTACATTATTGTGCTATTTCTATTTCTTAAAAGACTTTTCAAGACTACCAGATCCTGAAGTTCCAGTGTATGCAGTCTCTAGCAAGAAAAAAATTCCAGTGTACTCTGTGTCCAGCAAGAAGAAGCCTCCAATATATGCTGTTTCCGATAAAAACAAGAAGGATCTGACACCGGGTAATCTAACTATTGCCTGATCTGCTATTTGTGTTTACTATTATAATAAAATTTTTCTATATCAAAAATTAATCATTCTTGATTAATATTTTTGTTAAATTAATTGATGCATGAGGGTGAAAAACAGCAATAATGATGAGGATAATAATAATAATAATAATAATAATAGTAATAATAATAAAGATCTTTTAATAAGAAGCATCTTTTAATGCTGTATGCATTCGTGGCACATTGGCGAATGCGGCCTCCCAGAGGGTAGAGGAACTATTTTAAATATTTTGTCATCTTTCTTTTAATTAAATAAAGTCTTTTTTATCTTATATTTTAGCCCAGGGCCTTATACAGCCCAGGGCAATTTAAAAAAAAATAAATAAATTATAATAATAATAATGATAATAATAATAATAATAATAATAATTTACAACCCAGGGCAATAATAATACAAAAAATTAATAATAATAATGATAATAATAATAATAATAATAATAATACTTTTAAAAAAATTATCACGGAACACCTATAGAAGACATTAATCTCACAAGAAGAGGCCCAGCTGCTTGCTGTTTCGGCCCCTCGTAGTGGAGACTGGATCAAAGCCTTGCCTTTGTCATCCGGGGGCTCGCTGGATAACGAAGCAGTCCGAGTGGCAATCGATCCTCGTCTTGGCTCTACTCTCTGTCGGCCACACAACTGTATCTGCGGATACACGGTCAATGCTCTGGGTATTCAAGGCCTTTCGTGCATGCGATCTATTATGTCATGTCCTTGGTCGTGTAAATATTCCAGCTATTAAATAACCTCAGAAATTGAACCGCTCTGATGGAAATCGACCGGACGAGGTTTCACAAATTCCTTAGACTGAAGGCAATGTGTCATCTGGGATGTCACTGTGACGGCCACATTCTCAGCAAGCAATCTCGGCCTTTCATGCGCTGC
The DNA here is from genome assembly GCA_905160935.1 of Enchytraeus crypticus. NCBI lineage: Eukaryota > Metazoa > Annelida > Clitellata > Enchytraeida > Enchytraeidae > Enchytraeus > Enchytraeus crypticus. The sequence continues at coordinate 540,102 of CAJHZI010000266.1, forward strand.
TGCTGGCTCAGCTGGTGAAGCCGCTGCGAATAGGAAGTCACTTGTATATGCCGCAGCTACAAGCAACTACATCTTCTTGCGAATTGCTTTTGAGACCTTAGGCCTCATCAACTCTGCCGCGTCAAACTTTATAAACGAATTAGGCAGGAGAACTAGCGCTTTAACAGGCCATCAATGCCAAAAAGCTTTTCTGTGGCAGCCTCTGTCTATCTATTGCTCTCCAGCGTTTTAATTCTGTCTGCGTTTGTGGCACATTGACGAATGCGGCTTACCAGAGTATAGAGGAATTATTTTAAACAAATTCTTTTAAATCTTTCATTTAATTAAATAAAGAATTTTTAAAGTCTAATTGTTAGCTCAGCACCCTATACAGCTGATGCAATAACAAATATTTATTACAAATATTTAAAAATAATTATAACATTATTATTATTATTATTTGTATTATTTTTAATGCCCTGGGCTGTATAGGGTCCTGGGCTAAAAATAACTTAAAAGAAGGACTTTACTTAATTAAAAGAAAGATGAAAAAGAAATGTTTAAAATAATTCTTCTACACTCTGGGAGGCCGCATTCGCCAATGTGCCACGAACGCAGACAGCATTAAAGCGCTAGAGTGCAATGGACAGGCGCTGTCACAAAAAGGCTTTTTCGCGTTGGTCGCCTGTAATAGCGCTGGTTCTCCTGCCAAATTCGTTTATGAAGTCAAGCGCGGCAGAGTTGCTGGGGCCAATGGTCTCAAAAACAATTAAATAATTTGTAATATTCATTATTTTAATTTTATTTATTATCTATTAGTAGTAGTAAATGTTTGGAATATTTATATTATTAGCGCTATTTTTATTGCTTATAACTCTAATAATTATAAAAATAGTAATAATTCTACAAGTATCTATAATGCTATAAGTATCTATAATGCTATAAGTATCTATAATGCTATAAGTATCTATAATGCTATAAGTATCTATAATGCTATAAGTATCTATAATGCTATAAGTATCTATTAGTATCTATAATGCTATAAGTATCGCAATTATCATAATCATAATAATTACGATTGCTATTATAAACCTAATACTGAAAATAACTGTAACAATGTAGCATAAAGGAACAATAATAGTTTAGGCTTAGAAAATATATTTTTCCTTGGTAACTAAATTAACCTCAGAAACTGAATTTAATTTCAAGTGAATTAATTCTATGATATTTTAGAATGCACTAAGCCGCTAATCGCTCCAAAACCTAATCAGGAAAGTGAGCATGCAGCTGGTTAGCTTTTAAACATGTTAAAGTTTATTATTTTTGCATTTAGTATAAATTTAAATTATTAGCGAATTCAATTCGACGGACACGTATCCTTGAAACCACTTAAATTCTAGTTTACGTTCGTCACAATCGAATTACCGTCACAAAGCTTACTATACGCTTACAGAAGTTACAGTAGCTTTCATGCTACGCTAAGAGCTGAAGTTACTACTTCTCTCTCTCTCTGTCGATCTCTCTCTCTCTCTCTCTCTCTCTATGTCTCTCCCTCTCTTTCTCTATTTATCTAGTGGCTCATCCAATGTGCATAATTCTATTAAATGTTCGCTTTCACTCTCGTTAAGAGTACTCCCTTGACCAACAAGTTAATATTTGTTAAGAGCACTTCGTTGATAAACAAATTAAATCTTTGTTAAGAGCACTCCTTTGACGAACAAGTTAACCTTTTCTATATTATTCCTTATTGATGCGATCGCCGAAAAGTAAAAGAAATCATTTTTGTATAATTTAATTTATAATAGTGTATTGAACTTTTTTCTAGATATATGTACAATTGTACATGTATTTAGTTCAATGTAATATATTTTATTTTGTGTTATTTTTTCAGAAAGCGCGAAGACTCCAGTTACCATCGAGCCTAAAGACAGCCCGCAGGAAAACTTTAGAGATAATGGTTAGCTTAACACCATTAATTTAAACATTTTCCTACATAAAAGTGGAATGTAAATTTTATTGTATTTGTCTGTTAATCTTCTTCTTCAGTGGACTGCCAAGTGGCAGGTTCAGGGTACATATTCATACTCAAAGGCTGTTGTCTCGCTCCATAAGAGCACTCTTTGGATCAACAAGTTAATCACTTCACAAAGTCTATGCCTTATCCATAATACCTTATGTATCCTATAGCTTGGGAAAAGTATGTCTTCTGAGGTGGTTTCCCGTTGCCTTCCTCAGTTAGGTGGATTAATTACCATTTAATCCTGGGGTAAAATATTTCATGGTGAGGTGGGTCCCCTCTTGCCATCCTCAGCTCCTGCCTTTAGTCGCCTCTTACGTACACGCGGCAGATTGTTTGCGGTTGCCTTATTCTGCAGTCGTCCAACCACACCCGAGCGCAACACGGGGATCATGTCTGTTATATTCAGTCATTAATCTGCACCGTCATTAATTTCCCCGTGTCGTGCTCGGGTGTGGTTGGACCACTGCAGAATAGAGCAACCGCAAACAATCTTACGCGTGTACGTACGAGGCGATTAAAGGCAGGAGCTGAGGATGGCAAGAGGGGACCCACTTCACCATGAAATATTTTCCCCCAGGATTAAATGGTAATTAATCCACCTAACTGAGGGAGGCCACGGGAAACCACCTCAAAAGCCATACTTTTCCCAAGCTATAGGCTACATAAGGTATGGATAAGGCATAGACTATGTGAAGGGATTAACTTGTGGATATAAGGAGTGCTCTTATGGAGCGAGAAAGCAGACTTTGAGTATGAATATGTACCTTGAACCTGCCACTTGGCAGTGCACTGAAGAAGAAGAAGAATCTGCACTATACATGTATGTGTAGCTTAAGGCATTAAGATAAAATAGTCTATCAGTGTTTAGCATATATGCATTAGGCTTAGTTTTAAAGGATGAATATCTACATTTTCTAGTTTTAAGGTATACAGAAATGTGTCTTATTGTTAGTGTGTCTTAATAGATTCGCATATTTTGATGGCATATTAGAGTAAAATTATCATCCGCAATGATATTCAACATTTTAAATACTCTCTCTCTCTCTCTCTCTTAGTGCACTGCCTACTGGCAGGTCCATGGTACATAACGCCTCCACTCTTCTCTGTCTTTCGCCTTCCTCTTCATTTCCACATATGAGTGGGTCTTTAAATCATCTAACATACCTAATATCGGCCTGCCCCTGCCTCTTTTTCCTTTCATTCTACCTTCTATGACCTCTTTTAATAGACCTTACCCCCTTAGAATGTGTCCTATCCATCTCTTCTTCCTATTTCTTAATACAATTATCAACTGTCTATCTGTGCCAACTCTCTCCAGGACTTCCTCATACTATATAATTAAAACAACTGTTTAAAATTATTTGAAAAAAAATTAGGTTATACTATTCCACTGCTAATAATACTATTATGCTGCGTTGTTAGTATACTCTTATTCGGAAGTGAAGGAGGTGAGATTGCGTTGGTCTCTTGAAGCAGAATGGGAAAAGGAAAGGGAAAAGGAAAGGGAAAAGGAAAGGGAAAAGGTACCTCCAGCGTCACCTTTCAAGCCAAGCTGTCCAAATAAAGTCCAGGATCCCGTGACAGAGCCTATGGAATCGGATTTATCACAAGCTGCAGCTGCCGCAGTGGATCGGGTCTGTTTAGGACCACCGAGCGAGTATTACGACATAAAGAACTAGAAATAAAGAAGACTAAAAGTGGATCCATGACGATGTTGGGAGATTCATGGATTCAAAGAACTTAAATTCCTTTTAAATGATTAATCTGTAAATATGTTCATCTTATTCATCATTCAGTTAACCCTTAAATGACAGGTCGATGTTACAAATTATCATACCTGATATTGCCTTCTGGCGAGGAACCGACGTTAAATTCTTGTTGATTAACTGACACTAGTTTTACTGCCTCGCTTTTTCATAAATGTGTCCTCGATAAACTATACCGGGATTACCGGCTAATCCATAAGCGTACGTCATATAAGCATATATTAATATTATATTTCAATATTTACATGTGTCATACAGTACTATGTTAGAAAATGTAATTATTAGTTTTGCTTGTCATTATTGAATGTTCTTTTATGTAAGTCTGAATTTGTAAGGTCTTCTCTGCTTTTATATGTATTCGACAATTCTATAGTCCACTTTATAGTCTAGATATTGGATTCTAATAAAAAAATTTAGCGTGCAATAATACCATAATAAGTATATACATATTGGTGATTACAATGAGAGAAATGCAATATTCTTTAGCCATTTTTTATTTTTGAAGTTCTACATCATTCGTGTTATCGCGCTTCCAAGCCCCAGGCTATTGTTGTGACCGGGCTACTGAAGAATAGACAAACCGTCAACTGTACGTTTATAGTGAAATGACCTAGAAAGCCATATATTTCCCAAGCTGTATAGACTACATTATATGTTACTTTGCCATTATATGTTTGTAATTATATAGCGCTGTCAGATGGTTATGAAATAAACGGAGATATATAAAATAAGGTGTGGGTAAAGCATAGCCTTTTGTGAATGGATTAAATCGATCAGTAGTCGATAAAGTGCTCTTTATGGAGCGTGAAAGCAGAATGTTGAGTACAAATAAGAACCTCTGACGTGTCACTTAGGCTAGACACTAGAGAGAGAGAGAGAGAGAGAGAGAGAGAGAGAGAGAGAGAGAGAGAGAGAGAGAGAGAGAGAGAGAGAGAGAGAGAGAGAGAGAGAGAGAGAGAGAGAGAGAGAGAGAGAAAGAGAGAGAGAGAACGAGAGAACGAGAGAGAGAGAGAGAGAGAGAACGAGAGAGAGAAAGAATGAAAGAAAGAGAGAGAGAGAGATTATTCAACATTGGCCTTGCTTTGAAAGTGGTTAGTATTAGTACAAAGTATTATTTTGCTTTTTTCACTATTCTAAAGCTAAAATGCTATAGAGCTTAATTCAAAGTTTATTTAGTATAGCATTACTATGTGCCCAGAGACAGTATACATGTATTTAGAAATTAAGTATAAGTGAGCTATCAATTGAAATGTCTAGCGATTATCTGATCATGAATATTTATCAGTGAAGCTCAAACATTATAGTACGTAATTATGACAAGTTGACGGACTGTTTTAATTAAGTGTTGTGATATTATTAATAGAATATCATAGCCGAGAAGTTTATAAGTCTTCAGTTATTTGGTCAATTGTGGATACGATTTCATTATGATAATTTTTCTTGATCTGTAACGAATTTTTAACTAAGTTTATAATCGCCGATTATTACCTATAGTTCCATGTTAGTTTAGATAATAGGTACTGTATAGGACTTTAATAAAAGCTCACTTTAATTACTATTTTAATTACATGAGTAAGAACACCTTGATTTGACTCCGAAATATTAAAACTCTGTAAAATTCGATGCTTTCCAGTAGTCAAGTGAATCGTTGCTTTGAGGCAAAAATTTCAGAGGCCAATACTTAACTTCCCCATGCCAATGAATTACACACGCAATGTTATCTAACTTCTTAAGTATACATAGCACAATGTAATTCACATGGAAATTTTCTATGAACATTACCGTTTTAAATAAAACTAGGCTTTTTGTAAAGGCGTTGAATATTTTGGTGTTAAGTGACTGAATATTGCATTGAAATATTATAATTAATCTAAATCTGATAAAGTTACTCGTATATTGTAGTGCATAATGTTAAGCATATCTATTTTAATGAATATGAAGGGTATTTTTATGCATGTTTAATAGATAATCGGATTAAAAACTTGATACTGAAAACAGCGTAATTTTTCTGAAATAAAATGTATGAAGGGGCACACTTCAAAAACGTGCAACTGCAAATTTAAAATCTACAATATTTGCAAAGTAAATACTCTACACGTAATGTATTTAAAATAATCAACGACTTATAAAGATTAATCATAATAATTATTATTCATAATTAATTATAATGACAGTTCAGTATTCATTTAGTGATTATTTCTAATTTATATTCTTACATGTACTCGGCATAAATAAGAGTTTACGCATGTAAGTTAATCTTTTCAAGTAATAAATATACAACAGAAGTTTATTAAATAAGTATGAGTTAACTTGTACTAATAACTATTTAGAAAAAGTAATCCTACTTTAACCACGTTGTAATTTAAATTAGATAAAAGTCTCCGCTAAGCTTTAATGAAACACACATTCCGTGAAATGATCGCCTTTTCTCTCACTTTCTATAAGGAAAAAATATAAGCATCGAAGAGCTTAGTCAGTTATTAATTCAACGATATAGTATACGCCCGAGATTTGTTACCCTGGTCCGTGATTGAATCCTCGGTAATTCACATAAACTCGTGGTTCATTGTTTAAAATTTGTTATGGCTCTACAAATTTTAAAATTTTAAAACGCTCAACACAGTGAGGTATTTAGACAAGAAATAATGGATAGTTACAACAAATACAAGAGAAATTATACATTAGTTGATTGATTTACCTATTCAGGATTTTTTTTACTTTTAAAAGTGGAATCACAAGAAACAATGGCGCCACTCTTTATGCTAAACCCTTTAAATGTAACGCTGAGCGTTACCACTTTAAAAATAGATGTATAAGCTTATGGAACCAACTACCGTCTAGCACAGTAAATGCTCCCTCTGTAGATTCGTTTAAGAAAAGGTTTAACGAAACTGATCTTAGCAAATTTATGAGAAACTGCTACGCGCTTTGACATAATATTTAACCTATTATTGTTCTCGTTCAATTTTTTTAGCTAAGTGCGTTATTCTGTTGTTTTTATATTACTCTAAATCATCTAATTAAACTCAAGTGTTTTCTGGTAGTGCTATTCAAGGAGCTTTTGATTGTATAACTTCACACATAATTTCACACATAATTCACAGTATTTTTTAAAACTCTATTTGTCTCTCAACTGTTTTATGGGACTCAATGGAACAAGCGTAAATTACTTAATTTATCTGATAGATGTTTTTAATGCGTATCTAATTTGGTTCCTACGATTTATCTTTCGGAATATATAAATGCCTCACCAAGGCCTTTATTTCCGTTCATACGCTTTTTCTTCTATTGTTGAATATTTGTCATGTAACTCTTACATGTGGAATGCGTGTGATAAATGAATAAAATAAAAAAATTATACAGTATAGCCGTCACTGTATAATGGATAACATAACACAACCAGAGCACATTTCATCAGGTCGCGTTCAACCAATAGATTCTTCGGCTCCTCAATGATGATGCACTCGGGCATCAAATGATGCATTGGAGCATCAAATGCTGCACTCGGCATCGAATGCTGCACTCGTGAATCAAATGCTGCACTCGTGAATCAAATGACGCACTCGTGAATCAAATGATGCACTCGTGTATCAAATGCTGCATTCGGCATATTTCACTATATTAATATGACGTATAATGAAGCAGCTATTCTCCCTACTATAGTCGCTCACTGATCCAAATGTCACCATTTTTGGGTTCATCGTTTAACTGACTAGACTGACGATACATTCCATAACTGGGCTGACTGTGACTCGATCTCGTATCCCCTGGGACGTAAATCGAGCCCGTTAGTCCTCTGAGAGACGAAGCGATGTGACTGTACGGTCGTCTAACGCACAACCCAACCAACGCCTCGCGAAATCTCTGACCCGTAATACAGTAGAGAAAAAAGTTTGCACTATGATTGACGTAGTAGAGCTGATTGTTTATCGCCTTGGCTATCTCATAGGCTTCTGAAGGAGGATTGTTCCAGTACGGTTTGCCTATGAGTAGGATAATGCTTGGAGCGGTGCAGACTAGAAAGCAGAAGGATGCGCTGAGACAGAGCGCTGTCATCTGGAAAACGTTCCTATCATGAGTAGCGCTCATGAGTTTTAACTGGTTTCTCTTTCTGGTGACGTTGATGAGGGTGATCACCATGAGAATGTTACAGATGAGGATGATGAAGAACGGCAGCACGCTGACCACGGCAAAAGCAATCCATGGTCTGACGTACTGCTCGAAGTACTTGTACTCAGGAGTGGGACTGCCACAGTTTGAGACGAGTATGGTAGAGCTGGATGGTCTGTAGGCCAAAGTACAGTTACTCGTGAGGTACTCTTCTACGTACACGAATTCTGCACCTGTTAATCAATCAATTAATCAATAAGAATTTAACGTCCGGTTCCTCGCCATAAGGCAATGTCAGGGACAAATGCAAATAAATAAATGGGATACATAAATAGGTTAATAAATATGTAGTGGTGGTAGCAATGTTACATAAAATTTAATAGGTACGATATGAGTTAAAATCTGATAGTAAAAATAAAGCTGCAACACCAATGTTGTGTTATGTTTACTTCTTAGTCCTACTTAGACCAACTAAATAGGTTTTGTAACCCAGTAAGAATCACTAAAACAGCCTTAGCCACGTTTAACGTTAGTTTTCTGCTTGAATAGTATGTCTGTGATGGGACAGCATAGTATTTGAATATTAAGAAAAATACATGCATAGCACAAAATAACACAAAATAATATCTAACAGCAATTTATGGTTTCTCTCAATTAACTATAAAGATCAATAACATATATTGAGGATTAGTTTAAAAAAAGTGAATCCACAGTGTAAAATAAAATATTTACCCAAAACTCCAATAAAAATTAAACAGATATTAAAGTTACATTGTAACACTAATTTTTTGTAACACTCAAGCTTCCCCTCTCCTGTGTTACGCAATTTAGCAGGTCTAAGGTACATATTCCTACTTAAGGTCTTCTTCACTCTATGTAATTGTACTCCGATGACCAACGAGTTGATCCAAACACAAAGGCCAAGACCAAATCTTATTGTAGTTTTAAGGTTAGGAAAGTGTAGGTTGTCTCCAATTTGCTTCCTCGTTCTCTGTTTAGACGCCTCTTACGATACGTGCATCTTACAGATTATTATTATGTTTATAATATTTATTATTACTATTACTGTTACTATTATTATTATTTGGTTTATCAGTAATATTGATTTATTCGGTAGCGGTCCGGACATGGTATGGGAAATTAATTTAACCATCCCAGTAAAAAAAGCAATATTTCAGCATCTCTGCCGCGTAATTTTATCGTATAATATCTTGTTTTGCTCTGTAATTTTCAGCAAGTAAGTGATTGCATTAGCTTGTTTTTTATTATCGTAATGTGATTTAAGCAGCTTTTCCAACATAAGGTAATATACAGCATAGGTAATAGACTGCATCAGCTTTTTTTTAATCGAAATGAGATTGTAAGCAGCTTTTCTGACATCAGGTAATTGACTGCATTAGCTTGTTTTTGTTATCGAAATGTGATTGTAAGCAGCTTTTCCAACATATGGTAAAATACAGCATAGGTAAAAGACTGCATCGGCTTGATTTCTTTAATCGAAATGAGATTATAAGCAGCTTTCCTAACATGTAACAGAAAATAATAGTGACTCAGAAGCAGATGTGTGATCACAGTGCTGCTACTTCATGCTGTTGATAACTAAGATCAAGATCAGAACTCTTGAGTAGGGTGACCTTAATCCGCGTAGGTAACTCAAGTCAGCTCTCACCCTTACGTAACTCTTCAGCTCTCAATTATTTGTTAAGTGATATAAAGGACGCGCTGTGCCTAAACATTTACACATAATACAGGTAACGCAGGTTCTACAGTGTACATACAAGTACAAGTATTAGCAGCTGTGGCACAATCTTTTAGCTATTCAAACACTTAAATATTAAGGGATTGGATTCTGACTTAGTTGTAAGGCTATACCATTTGTCGAAACTAACTTGTAAATGCATCTCAGTTCTGATGGGGTTTTATTAGAGCTGTAGATAAAATTAGACTTAAGGCTTTTCTAAGGAAGGCAAAAATGTAAATTGTGTGATGATATCATTCGTCTTTTTAGCGAAATTTCAGAAAAAGCAGACAGGAGATATGTAATTCTGTAGTTAAAAACTCTCCTCACGTTTTTGTTTTCTCTTATGCCAACAATGAAGGCAACTAATGAAGAGATGGTCGTCGTAAACTAAGAGATAGAGCCCATTCTTTTACGCCTTCCTCTTAAAACTGCACAAATTATTAGTGACAACAACTACAGCATAAGCAGGGCCGGACATACCATGAAGCACTAGTCAGCACGTGCCGAGGGCCCCCTCAAAGGGGGCCCCGACATTTATTTACAAAAATTTAAGCTTCAAATGGTTACCAGTATAACCCTGACACAATGAACTTAAAATAGAAAAATTTTGAAGCCATTCTTTAACAGAATCTTAACAAACGTACTTTCAAAAATTACAATGCCACACACATAATAATGGTTATCCACAACATATAAATTGCTTATCCACTGCAATTCGTATCTATTTGTTGATTTTTTTATATCTAGTAAAACACAATATAGGCGTTAAGGGGTCGTGGTTAGGGTTGGGGATTAGGATTAACCTAAGATTTTTAAGGGGGGCCCTTGCACAAGTGCTTCAAGCCCCCAAGGTCTAAATCTGGCATTGATCATGGGCATACTTTATAAAGGTAGTACTAAGTTTGTGATTTAAATTAATGTACCTGTATATTTATCTGTTTTTACATATGTGTGCTTTTTAACTGTGTGAGATTTCTGCTTAATTTCAGATACCATTGTATTACACGAATAATTATATATTATGTATATTATACACTCTTACAAGAGAACTGCTGGCAGATACCAACGAGTCCTTTCATAAAAAACGAAGATTAATATATAAAACTACCCATATGACTGACATGCTCAGTTAATGTGGTGCCTTATTTCAATTATTTCAATCTTCATTATACTACTATATAACGGATTCAATTTACAAATTCCCATTAGAAGTCAGCAAATACCTTTCATACTGAGCAGTGAGAGAGTAGAATTAAATTAATTAAAAACCAGTGCGTTTCTTTACCTAAAATGTAGCATTTCGCTTTATTAAGAACTTAAAACATCCAGAGTTTTATAAAATTACCTTCTTATTTTACTTTCCCTGAGCACAGGGTCACGCTCATGGGTCACGCTAATGAGGCCAAGGTCAAGGGGTTATGGTCATGAGGTCACGGTAATGAGGTCAAGGTCATGAAGTCAAGGTCAAGGGGTCATGGTCTCGAAAGTTCACAGTGTTTTATTTCTCACAGTACACTTGCAGAGCGGAAACAGACAGTAAATGTAGCTTCATAAATTTGCAATTAATAAACCCACAAACTTACCCCTCGTAAAGAATACATGAAAGTTCTTCCCTATCGCGCCAATTAGGGCTCCCAGCGCATAGAACTTGGCGCGCTCCGGTAAACAGCAATCCGACTGATGGAGAGGAAAACAGATCGCCATGAATCGATCAAGAGTAAACATAACTCGAATCCATATCGCAGTATCACTGGTCGTATAAAATAAAAACTTTTCCCATTTGCAGGTCCACGGATTTAATTCCTTAAAAACGAGAAATCCGCTTGCCTCCAACCACTCCGGCAGCATTCCGGTGATGAGGACGAGGATGTCAGCAGTGGCCATGAGGACGAGGTAGGCAGAGGTGGAGGTGCCCTTCATTGAGGGGCGTGTCATTACTACGAGGATGAAGATGTTTCCGATGATACCGATGCAGAATATGACAGGACCAACAAAGTCCCAGAGTATTCCGGCCAATCCTCCATCATCCTCTTCTAGTGTCCTGGTCTCGTTCCACGAGCAGAAGACTTCGCTGTCGTTATATGCCATCGAGACTGAGAGGCTTAGATGGGAATAAGAACACTTTAGGGCGTATTGAAGCAGGGCCGCTTGACAAAGCCGCTTAGCATAGTGGATATTCCAAGAGTTATATTACGTATATTTCAGTAATGGTGGAATTTACTAAGCTGGCCTTAAATAGTTGATAATATAAACAGCGGTGTAGAGTTAATCGGGTGATTAGTAATCAGTAGTTTACGCGTCTGTTGAGCTTTAAATAATTGATTATCTCATGTAAGACGTTTTGTGCCGTTAATTTATAGTTAAATAGTCCATTGTTTATAAAGAAATGATGCGCATCCATTCTTCAACTATTATAACTTGATAGAGGCTTTTCCGTCAGGAAGCAGTTGTAATTTTTTAATTAATTTCAGAGTAAAGCCTGCAAAATAACAAAATAATAGTTAAAGACTTAGCTATTAAAATAGACATACGGGATATTCATAACGTTCTTCATCAAATTAACATTTTATTTGTTAACTTAAGTTTTCTTCTTTGATCTACTTTGGTATTAACTATTTGTAAAAACTAAGGTATTTGTAAAATAATCGAATAAAAATCGGCTAACTTTTACGCCACAAATACAGAAAAAAATACAAACACTCTCGAAAAGTGACGCAAAGCCAGCTTTAACGGATATAAATTTTCCAGATAAATTTTATTACTCAGGTCAACTTTTTATTTTCTAAATCAACATTCCGTGAACCTTCTCTCAGTACAACTTCTGCGAGGTCATTAGTAATTCCTTTCCACGCTGGAGTAGCAAGTGCATCAATACGTCGACGATGAAAGGTTTTATAATTGTTTAGTGCATCTGTTGAGTGTATCATAAAATACTCTTCAAGGACTAAACGCTTCCATAGACTTGATGTAGTAAACACAATCTTCTGGGAAGCTCCTATCTCTATCTCAATGCAGATAACACTGTCCTAGGTTGTGTGAAGATTAAACCCAGCAGCGTCTCACAGATTGCTGCCATATTTGAAGTCCTGAAGCTTTTCGTATTTCAGGTATCAACTCCCGTTCTTAGCAGAAGCTTCGTAACTATGCTATAAATAAATAAAACGATTGCTGTATTTGAATGTAATAAATTAATGCCATTTTGGTAACTATGTAGCTTAGATATTACTTTTATTTTCATTGTAATTTTGGATGAATACGTTACATTACTTTGTTACATTACTCTATTTTTACGCATTTTTTCAATTTTTCTTAATACCTAGTTATTAATGGACAGTTGGAAACTACGAATTGCTCCCGAATGCTATAAAACTAACTACGTATCATTAATACAAAAAGAGATTGTAATTATTGCCAAACTTTTATGACAATTGCATTTTTAATCACTCCTCTAAAGTATCCAAAGGGGCAGACAGTGCAGCCAACAGAGCCGTCAGATCAATGCACTATCCGCCTATCCTACATCACGTGCTCTAAGCAACATGAAGCCACAAAGGGCGTCCTAGATTTAAAATGGTTAAAATAGATTTACGTGCTCTATCTGGTTGAACTCGAGTAGTAGCAGAGTATCTAAAGCTAATCTAAGGTTAAAGTTAGCTTCCTCACTCGAAAGCGATGTCAGTGACGGGTGAACCCATGATTTGAACCCCGCACATACTAATCCGCGGTCGAGTATCTTACCGACTTCGCTACTGGCTCCAGTCAAAAGCGGTAGGTAAAAAGAGATGATGAAATAGATACTATCAGACTGATATATCTCTATGCTTTAGTGTTAAACAAGTTAATTTAACAATTTTATTTTGATGCATCTCCCCGTGTTGTGCCGGGTAGTTTGAAGAATAGACCAACCGGCGACAGCTCGTGTCGTAGAAGGCGACTGAAGAACTAAAATCCAAACCAACGTCAGAAAGGGCCTTGAGTTGGTGAGCGACTAAGCTCCAGAAATGCAATAAAATGTTCTAAAACGAATGGAAGAGATTGTGATAGTTATAGGACAGAGAGGAGTGGAGAAAGTCTATTTATTGGCTGGAGCCAATGGCAATGTCGGTAAGATATTCGACCGCGGATCAGTATTTACGGGGTTCAAATCCTGGGCCCGCCCGTTACTGACTTCGCTTTCGAGTGTGGAAACTGATGTTAACATTAGCTTTTTTATTATTCCAATCCCGACCCTAGTTAAACTTAGATTAAAGGGAAGATGGTGATGATGATTTTGATGCATCGACTTTTTAAAAACATGCGTACTTTGGGTATGTAAATATACAATACAACATTTAGCATGACAACTAAATGGCAATTGAAGGATTCAGAGAACTGAGTAAGTCATGTTTTGCATATTTAAAAAGCCTATCATACCGCCCTACACAACGTTAAATCCTCAATGAATGATTGATAGCTATTTGTTTGAGTAATGGCTCATACATATGATATGCATACATACGTATAAAAGTATATACATACATACACATGCACATTATATCACGTGTAGAATGTACATACATTTAAAAGATAAAAAGTACATACACGCGCACACATTATATATATATATATATATATATATATATATATATATATATATATATATATATATAATGTGTGCGCGTGTATGTACTTTTTATCTTTTAAATGTATGTACATTCTACACGTATGAACCATTACTCAAACACACACACAGATATATATATATATATATATATATATATATATATATATATATATATATATATACAGTATATATATACAGTATATATATACAGTATATATTTATATAATCTTCTATACTAATTTATGCTATATCCACTCCCGAAACTGATGTTAAAACGAATCATACTCAAAGATAGAAATAATATAGCGTATATTATGATAATTATAGTATATTAAGATAATGTACCATAATCAAGTATACTAAGCAGAGCCGTCGCTGATAGTCTCTTTGAAAGCAAAAACCAAAAAAGCCAATAAATCGGGGTTACCATTTTTAGCAGTAGAAAGAAGTTCAGATAAATATATTGACAAATTGCTAGAGTCAATATTAATACTTACTCGATTTTAATGTAATAAATGTAAATTTGAAATAATAATAACGGTATTTACTTTGACTATTTTAATTAATCTAAGGGATGAGTTGGCGTGCTACACAAAGCACACGGACTGTCACGTCCAACTACCATCATATTTTAACTTAACAATAAAATAACAAAGTTACAGAGTACCAAGTAAACTGCATAAAGTAAAAACAGAGAAGATATCTGAGTCCATCGCTTTGTGCATTAATTTTCGAACTATCTACTTCAAATAAAGCAACTTCTACATCATAAATCCCTGCTGAATTCGTAACGAGAACATAAATAATTCCTTAAACGAAGAAAATACAAACAACAGTAACTGATCGATTCAAGTGAAAGCAGCCGAACCTCATGATCCATACAGATACATGTACCTAAGTGCCTGTAGAAGCCATTGTATCATTTTCAGTTCGTCCAGTTCCGAAATTGGTTTTTCAAAGATTTTATTGGCATTAGCTAATCTTAATAGGTTAGCTAGTATATCGCGAAACATTAATGTTTCATAGCATTATAGAATCTCAAATCTACCCACTTTCTTTCAAAACGGTTGATCCGATGTAGGGAATTTGCCAAATGAAAAGTGGTAATTGAGAGTCAGTGATGATATTCGTTATAGTTCTTACCAAAACTATCAAAACTATCCTCTTTCTAAATGTCTCGTAGGGTGTCCTTCTTAAGGGAGATGAGGATTTGAAGTCCTGAGGAAGTTTATAAATTTTGTTAGCTATTTCGTAACATTTTCAGAAAAATACACGCATAATGTAATAAGTAAATAAGTAAAACTTCGTTATTAAATGAAATTTTGAAAACAATTACAAAATCTGCATTTATTAAACAAGAAAAGGTACGATAACATTAGACTTGAATTAGCCACATCTGTTTAAGAGACCGATAATAAAGATACATGACCGTGAAGAGATTGGTTGTTTTTCACGTAGCTTTGATTTCTAAGTTGAATTAATCTAAATTCAATTTAATCTATACCTGTGTTGTGTACGTTACACTGAAAAATAGACCAACCGTTAACTGCAAGTGTCGTAAGAGGCGACTAAACAAAACCTGAGAACGGCAACGAGAAAGCACCTCTAAGGCCTATATTTTTCAAGCTACAGGCTACATAAGGTATGGATAAGGCATTGCCTTTTTCAGTAATGATTAACTTTTTGATCTATGGAGTACTCTTCATGGATCAGAAAAGCAGATTCTAAATATGAATATGTACCTTAGGCCTGACACTTGGCAGTATACTATAAAGAGAGAAAGAGAGAAAGAGAGAGAGAGAAAGAGAGAGAGAGAGAGAGAGAGGGAGAGAGAGAGAGAGAATTTCAATAAGTTTATAAAGGTTGATCATATCGATTGCTGCCCGGTTATGGCTACTGGGTTCGCGTTCACATAATAACTCTACTGAGAAATCTTTAAATATGGAGTCGCCATACAAAACATTTGATAAACGAATAGTACGAGTGCCGTTAGTGGTAAACTTTCAGTAGAGTCAAAGTCCAAATATAGAATATAAACTGGATTCGTTTATTATTAGGCCACAGCTAGACTAGTGGAGAAGGTTAAGCCACCACTCGACATTTCTTAGCACAAATTTAAACAGTAATTTTATATAGAAAAATAAAATAAAAATTTATATTTCATAATATTTTACAAAGATCCATTCATATATGAACATGAACAGGAAAGCGGAAGACAGAGAAGAGTGAGGGCGTTATATGCCATGGACCGGCCAGTAGGCAGTATACTAAGCGAGAGAGAGAGAGAGAAAGAGAGAGAGAGAGAGAGAGAGGGAGATTTCATAATAGGCCAATCGATAATCAAATTATCTATCATCTACCTGCAATTTCTTGAGTTATTTTCGTTTTCAATGCAGCATACAAGTAAAATAATCCTACAGAAATATACATTGAACATATTAATAGAATATTGCGAACCAAATTAACTGAAAATGAGGCAAATAACGATTTAAACAAAGATGCAACATTTTAGCTTGAGTCCTTCAAAACTCTTATTGAAAGAGTTCTTCGTAAGAGAACTTTTTAGTAGGAGCCTCAGAAGGAAGTTCAATCGATCAGAGTTTCCTTAACTCTGTTTACTCACTTCAATTCTAATTATTCTCAAGTTAAAAAAAAAACTAAAGAAAACTTTGTAAACTAGAACACTTAAGCAATTGAAGAATCTTTAAAAAGATGAACACTTTTCTTAAAATTTGCTAATAATAGAACATCACTAAAATTAGCCACATTACTGATTCATCAAACTTGCTCTAACTTCCTCTCTCTCTCTCTCTCTCTTCTTAAGTGATACATCAAAGTAGTTCTAGATTCACTTTTCTCTCTAACTGTTTAACGTTCCGTAGAACGATAGATACATGCGTAATAGTTTTCTGTTCAAAACTTACTACAATGCACATACTAAGAACAACAAGTAGATATTATCACAAAATGTCAACTTTACGTCGAACTCAGAAGCCTAAAAGGCTTCTCTTCAAGACGGACTCATATGTTTAGAAGATCAAGGCGGGGTTTAATTTAATGAGATGTCAAATCAATGATGGGCGGTCTCAAAACAGAAAGAGCTGAAAGCTACGACCTCTATCGTCATTATCGATTGACCAGGTGCGCACTGCGCAGGCGTATCACCAACAATCGAGGCTTATCTACTCATACGTTGCTTTAAATCTAATCTAAGCGCACACCGTGTACATATCCTGCCTTGTACAGTTAGCTGCCGTCATATCATATACTACTCTAAGCAAATAAGTAGTAGTAGTAATAGTAGTATGCACTTCTGCGCACCAATGTGTGCAAGCAACACTTACAATCGCAGGTAAAAAAGGAAGGCAGCACTCTAGTCCCAATCCACTCCACTAAATAAAAATGTTTTAAGCTTGGATTTAAAGGAAAATCATTCAACAGACTTGTATTGTAAGACAAAATTTAACGTGAAATTCGACGCCGACTATTACTCAATTCTGTTAAGTTTGGGGTCAAATTTTTCTGTAGCAGTTATGCTTTTCAGATGCATAAATAGCTCAGCGTGTAGAACGTCAGGTGCAATTTAAATGACAAATTCTGAAGGACCTTGACCTCTCGGTGAGTCGAATCCCAAAGACCCTGTTTACGGAATAAAATCTCGAGATATTCCCAAGACAAGTAAATGGGAAATGGATTAAAAACTACCTAACGGCTTAAACACGCCCAATTAAAAGTGATGGATATCATCATGTATTATTATTTCACTATATGGTTTGTTCAACGATTAATTTGATGTAACAGATCTACGGAGAACACTTAAATCTCATAACTTGGCACAAAGATCTATAATTTGAATTGCGAAGAAAATTCGTTATCTCTGAAAATTCGTTATTAATATTAATTAACTAACTAATTAATATTAATTAACTAATTAATATTAATTAACTAACTAATTAATATTAATTAACTAACTCTCTGATCATATCAACCGAGATTTGAGTCTACGAGTCTTCAACGCATTTCAGGATCGATTCTATAAATCTTTATTTAAAGCGTCGGGTGAATTCACCCGATGCTTTAAACACTGTGCCATTTGTCAAACAAGGCATGTGGAAGACCTATTCAACGATTTCCTGTTTTCATAATTAATAAAGATCGCTGAAGACACGTCAGCACTACAAAAGCCTACAAAAGAATAACTACCCAGAGCAATCGTCTCTTTTTCCTGGAATTAATAGTTGAAAACTTGAAACAAACATCATGCTAATTATGACAAATAATTGATACGAAAATAATACGAACGTACTTAACAACTAATTCATTATGCAAATATAGTAGAATTTATTTAGTATAATATGATTATTCAACATAAAACATAATAGACCTACAGTATAATTTCTATGCATATAATTACCACTAAACTATTATTGTTACCATATTATTATTGTCTAGTATTAATATTATTACTTTATTACTCAGATAAATTTTGATTGATAGCAAGCATAAGAATTATTTATAAGCACGGGTTAGGCCTCATAAAAAAGAGTGGTAGAAATGTATTGATAAGTCATCTCGAGATTTGTTAGGGCCACCAAAGAATCGACAAACCGTAAAGTGCAAGTGTCGCATGAGGCGACTAGGAAAGACCTGATGAAGGAAACGCGAAACCAGCTCAGAGGTCAGATTTCCAGTCCTTTCAGTACTAAATTAAAACGGGGATAAGGCATAAAATTTGAGAATAGATTAACTTGTTGATCGATGGAGTACTCTCTATGAGGTGTGAGAGGAGATGAGAATAGAAATATGTACCTTGGACCTGTACCATGCAGAACACTAGAAAGAGAAAGAGAGAGAGATAAACTCTATATTATAATTACATAAAATTCTACTATGTTACTACACACACATACACATTACACACACGCGTGCACGAACACGCAGAGAGAGAGAGAGAGAGAGAGAGAGAGAGAGAGAGAGAGACAGAGAGAGAGAGAGAGAGAGTGAGAGAGAGAGAGAGAGAAAGAGAAAAAGAGAGAGAGGGAGTGAACATTTAGGAAAATTATGCTAACAAATGCTTTCAATGAAATAGACTAATTTTCGAGTTCCGGTCATTATAACTGTTAATATAGTTTATCAGAAAATATCCTATTTGCAATTAACTACTCATTAGGGCATTTAATAGACTTGTCCAGAGAAATATGTTTATTTGTTCACATATCACTTAGCACAGCAGTCAACATATTTCGAATGAAATAAAGGTACTTAAGTAAAACGCAAAGACCTCTACTATATGCAAAACCAGGCCATCAATATCCATCAATATATCAATGACCAAAAGTGACGTCCGGTGCTGAGCCAGATAGCATAGCATAGCATAGCATAGTATAGCATGGCATAGCATAGCATAGTGTGGCATAGCATAGCATAGTATAGCATAGTATAGAATACATAGTATAGCATAGCATAGGAGCTACATCTCTGAAGTTAGGCAAGTGGTTGGACTTATCGTTAAGTACTATGGTGCTCTTAAACAAAATCTCGTTCATTTTCCATCCTTGTAAAAATATCACTATTTTTGCAAGATATTGTAAATATTAATTGTAAATATCATTTCATTGAGAATGTAAATTTGTTTAAGAGCATAGGTTCACGATACATATTTAAAACTAGAAGTATGTTATAACTCAAAAGCAATCCATCGACGAATAAGTGTATCTTTCCATAAGGGTTATGCCTTATCCAAATACAGCCCTTGAATTGCCACATATAACCTTCATTATATTCTACTTAGTGTCCTCCAAAGATACGGACGGTAAAAGTTTGATCCATTCTGCAATAGTCTTGACACGATTACAGAGTAAACGACTACCTAGAAAGCTAGAGCGTAATGTCTAATTTAAAGTCAGTTTTGTATCTTTAAAGTATGCCAGTTGTGCTTAAAGTTGTGTTTAAAGTTATGCCAGTTTATTTTACCCTGCATCTTATCAATATTATCTTATCAATATTAAATTATCAATATTACTTTATCAAAATTATCCTATAAATATTAACTTGTCAAAATTATTTTATCAAAAATATCTTAGCAATGTAATCTTATCAATATGACACAAGCCCTAGTAAATAACCTCTATCGCAACAGACTAGATTCATTCGAAATTCATACAGAAATATTAGAGAATATACTACACTATATATAGTATAGTATTGGATTTCAGTTATACCCATAAATGATCAATTCTAAATAATAAAATAAGCATCGATCACAAGATTCTTTAGGCCTCTTCTTATCAGTAGCTACGTTAGTCGCCTCTGAAACCAATGTCTAAATTGAAAACAAAATAAATACCGTACAATTTAAAAACCAAACAGGGGGATTAATATAAATCTATTAACATATTGAATTATTTTATATGAATATAATAATAATAAATTAAATCTATACTATCAATTCGTTGAAAGAATGTAGGAGAAAATAATGCAGCAAAATAAAAATAATGTCAATATAAATATCTGTTAAATTATTGAATTTAATATTGATATGAAAAAGGAAACTTTGCGCAGGCAAAGACTCATGAGCAACCCGTTTGCTAATAAACAAGCATTTAATAACCTCGACCTCTATTCATGTCCACGCTGTAGATCAGAACATAAAATGTAACTAAACTATTGATTGACTCACCTAAATTTCGATTAAAAGCGTAAACGAAATTGAGATGATAGGTTATCTAATTAATTATTACACTGTAATATACCTGTTTGTTCAGACCTCAAAAAAATGGTTGAGATTTTAACGACGAGGAATAAATTAATTACATTTTAATATCACGACTTGCTGCAACGTGCTATAATTTCTGTACGCTACCAAGCTTTAGGCTGTGATACAAAATACTGGCTTCAGAAAAAAGATATTATATTAACCTGAAGGCCAATTGCGCTTTAAAAAGAAAGTGGTGTTTTTCGAATTTAAATGCCCATATTAGAGAAAGAAAATAATGGATTGCAATGGATAAAGCGATTATCAGCGTTCGTTCATTCCGATCGTTCAAGTTTTTATTCCAATTTGGCAATCCAATTAGTTCAAACTAGGTTGTACAAAGTGAACACATCCACACATAAGTGCACATTTTCGTAATGATTTCAAAATTCGTTTTAAATAGATTCAGAAAGACACAAAAGCCAATAAATACAAATATAGTAAGTCAATAACGTTACATTTGTGATTTTGTAAATTTCTTTCTTCCAAATAAATTCACACATAGGCATATTAAAGGGTTGAGCCTGTAGTTTGTCGACAAGTTGATTTAATAAGTGCATGGTACAAATCCAAATACCTCCCTGACATTGCCTTATGGCGAGGAACCGGACGTTAAATTCTTAGAGATTGCTTAATCCAGTGCGAAATTTACGAAAATTGCCTCAATTTTGTACTTATTCTTCATCTACAGCGTAGCTTAAACGTTCAGAAATCTGAAGAATTTCCAACACTTGTAAATTTGTTTCATATAGTGTGTTACTTGTTTGGAACTTCTGTGCTTATGGTGAATGTTATCCATCCGGTCCATATGATATCCTAGCTTGGCCTGAGAATGATTCAGAAATGAGGTCGTCTTTGTGCACGCTGCTATCAGCCTCAACAAAGAGGAGGCGCATACCTCTCTCCACCTTGTTTTCATTGCACACAAAACGGGCTACTTAGTTGAAATTTTTATTTTATCGGCTAGTTTGCTTGGATCCCCAAAATATTTCTACTCTACAATTGACAAATTATCTAGTTTTTTCACCTTGTATTACCGCTTGGACACTTTCATAAAGAGGAGAGAAGGGGTTGTACTGCTTTATGGAAATGACGTTATTGAAACGCTCTATCTCAATAACGATTTATGACCAAAACGGCTTAACCTTAACCTTAGATTTATGATTTCACTCATTTCTGATGAACATATAAGAAGGCTATCGTTTTGTTTTAATTATTATTTTTGTTATCTCTCATCTCTCTCTCTCTCTATCACTATAGTATTCTGAAAAACGGCAAGTCCAAGGTACATATTGTTACTCAAGTACTGCTTTTCACCCACCATAAGGAGCACAATATTGATTAACGATTAATCCCTTCACAAAAATTAATTAGTTGGTCCCTTCCTTTTTGTTACAATATATTTAAACCAAACAAATCTCTGTTTATTAAATCTAGGCTATCTAGCAGTAATAAAGTACCCTTGATTTGTGTGACAATTAATACACATTTACCATGACATTTTATTTCAGTGTCGCCACACACTCCACTGTAAAGCCAATAGTAATCTGTCATATGGAGTACCTCTGCTGCAAGTCATGTTTACTATTAGTCGCTTTTTATAGCAACTAGACTTACGAAAGGTATGCCAGTTAAAAAGTACATCAGTGATATGATTCCTCGAACGAACGCCTTAATAAACATTAGCCAAAATTTTAATTTATTTTATTCATTTATTTACTTTTGTACTGTTATTTGCAGATAGGAGTAAAAGAGTTTTCTGGAGTTTCGCGGCACTTCTTTTCTCCATTCACGTATAAGCGTTAAAATTAATAAGAAAAAGGTATCGATTATTGAAGGAACGTAATTATTAAAAATGAATGTCTTAATGAAAAGGGTAAGAAGAACGAAAGGAAATTATGGAAATCAATACTAGGAAGGCGGAGACTTGGACTATCGATAATTAATAACTAACTAATCATTTATTCATTATTTAATCACTAATTCGTTCGAAATAATATTTTACTAAAGTAATTAATCCTGAATGTAATTACATTACTTCGAGGACGATTTTAAATAAAGTCTTCTATGTCCTCAATATTTATACACGATCCTTGTGAATCCGATGTGTCGGTATTAAACTTAAATCCTTGTTGATTGATTGGTTGATTGTAAGTATTAATCTTCGTTGAATATGGTCATATTCCATTTGCTAATTTAAATTAGCAAATGGAATATGACCATATTCAATCGAATCTATCTAAATGGCAACTGCTTCTGGTATCTCTAAATTCCAGGTTCCAGCAACGCCTATCATGTATCTTTTCCAGCACAGCTATGACTCATCGCTGGGCACTGGAACGCGTTAGTATCGTATTTCACAGTGTACTTGCGGTCACTTTCCCCAGCAATTGCAGTAGAACTACAGATTCAATAGCTTAGTGTTTAAGCGCGTTAGGTAACGGCATGAAATTTTTAATGGCTGTTTTTGATGGTATGGAATCAATTCTCGGTTGATTTGATTTGAGAGCTTTATCTCGGACAAAATCTTCAAGACGTCAGGGGTAACTGTGCTGCGCATACATTTCAGGGTACACCGTTACCACTGACGTCTTCAATAGAAGCCTTTTGGGCTTCTGATCTTGACGTTAAACCCATATTAAAGAAACTACTGTAGTGCTAGTATTATATATATATAAATATATAAAAATATGAATTATATATATATATATATATATATATATATATATATATAATTTTACTAGATATATATTAATATAATAAATTAATATATTAATATATTAAGATATACTATATATAAATACAAATGTCGCTGTGTGGCAACTGCAGCTAGCTTAAAATAGTAGCGCTATGTTTAGCGTAGGTTGCAAAATAGTAACGGCTAGTGTCAACTGGTGAATAATGAATTTTAATAAAATTATTGTTTCTCATTGTTATTCCCTAGTCAATGAATTGTAATTAATTAATTAATGGACCAGCGGCACCAGACTAAAGCTGCGCAAGGCCCAGGACACAAAGAGGAGACTAAGCAAGAACTGAAGGAGGCATTGGAAGTCCACACCTGAGCTTCTCTGATGTAATATTTTCTTAAATAGAGACCGAATCATCTTGCTTTTTTGTTCATCAGTGGAATGCTCTTTCTTATTGATCAATGGAATGTTCTTTCAAAAGAGTAAAGCAGACTGCATGTTGAAATATATTATTTATGTGCATTAATTATCCCTGCCACTGCACAGAACGTATATGCTTAAAAGTCGAGATAATTGTTAATTTAACTAATTTATTTCTTTATTTATTTTATCATAATACTGAATTAGGGCCTATGGGGAGGGAATCGAAGGTAATTTAGGGGTTCGACTCCTAATTCGTTTAAGTTATTTGTATCCAAATTGGCAATGACTTTCTGAATTTTTGGAGCATTCTAAAGCTCACTTTATTTTCATTTCACTGCATTATTGACAGGAAAATTTAATAGATCTACATATAGATTGTCTTAATAGCGTAGGGGTAACGTCATGAAACTTTAAATAACAGATCCTGAGGTGAATTGCACCCTCGTGTGTTCGAATCCCGGCCATGCTGATCTGAGAGTAAAATCTCGGAGATTCACTGGACTGGTTACACGGAAAATGGAATAAATTGCGTAACGATTTAAACATGGGGTATTAAAAAGTGATAGATATCAACATAGTTGATCATTTCACTATAATGCGTGTTTACTTTTTACATGTATAATTTAACACAATTTGAATCTTACCCTGTTGAGTATTTTTAGCCTCAAGGTCGTACTTTATATCGTTTTAGGTTAGACAACGGACTTAATATTTTTATATAGAAGTTTTAAATCAAAAGTGCATTGTTTACTTATAAATGCCGAATAATATAGGCCTATTCGTCCGGAATAGAGTTCAAAAAGGCAAATTAACTTATTAAATATCACAAGTGAAAAGCTGATTTGATTATATTTTAACTGATTTAAAGTTATTCACAAAAACAGCTTAAGGTACGTTAAGTTCAGATAAAATATTTAAAAACTCTAATGTTTATTTATAGCATTTTATTCAATTCTGAACTTTTGTTTTGTCTGAGGCTTCAAGCCAACAAAAATTCTGCAAAGCAATTTACCATTTCTTACTATTAAGAAGTGAACACCTTTAAAACGAGTATTTTGTGCAAATAAAATCAACCTGCAAATAATCATATTACGTCATTGAAGAAATGGTAAATTGCTTTGCAGAATTTTTGTAGGCTTGAAGCCTCAGACAAAACAAAAGTTCAGAATTGAATAAAAATTGAACCACCTTTTAGTGACCATTTACTTAGTTCCTATTGGCTATATCGTTCAACCTTGACAATTAATCGCCACACTTTACGGGAATTTAATACGTCAAGAAATGAACGTCTACTGAACTGATCATTCATGATGACACCTATCACTTTTGATAATAATATATAAAGTTTAACGCCCTTTTCCCCACACTAGGATGATGTCAGGGACGTCTTTTGTAATACTACTTGTTTAGACCGTTTATAATAAATTTCCTGAATTACTGCTCCGACAGCGAATGCGTAGTGTCCGAGAGTTTACTCTCTGATCTCAAAACCTCCGTAGGAGCTTTGCACGATTTCAAACCTGGCGCTCTACCCACTAAGCTATCTATATATTCTATTTTAGACACATCCTATTTCTTAGGAAAATGTCTTAGTGTCCCTATATAGTGTCTTTTTGTAAATTTTGCATTGTATGATTTATATCTTTATAGAGCTTTAGGAAAATGTCTTAGTGTCATTATATATTGTCTTTATATAGATTTTGTATTGTTTGATTTGTGTCTTTATAGAACTTTTATAATTTATTTGTATTAACATTTTGATCAGCTGTACCTCCCTGTGGTTTTGAGATATGAGAAACAATCAATCTCCAGCTGACAGCTGGTCAGCTAACGGGTCAAAGGCTTTGTTGAGCTTTAATCTTCAGTCGATTTCGATATCTTTTTTCTTTCGATTTCAAAAGACAACTCTTGCGTGTGCATCAGTCGCGCTCTAATCTAATAACAACCGTTACTACAACACAGAATACACAGCATCAAATTTATATTAGACTAATTTAGCACATGAAAGGAGATTTTACCGTTGTTATATTTCTTATTTCAGTATAGTTTCTGTAATACGTTCAACACGAGTTATCGGTATCTTTGCCTAGATAAGACATTGATAAACTACAACATATATTTTAATATATTAGACATATTTTGATATATTAGATATATTAGATATAATTTGATATATTACATTTTAAAAGGCACGCTGATAATGCTTGAGGTGACTTCTAGCCAAATGAAATGTGAGAAATTAACTCATGATTCTGCGGCAATTTTGTATGTTCTCCTCTCACTCAACCCTCTCCAATTAATTATCTGGCACTTCTTATTTTAAAAGCTTTATCTGATAGACCTTATTACACGAAAGAATAAAAGATTTATTTTATAAATCAAAAGTACCTGATAGAAAATAAATAGATATATATTTTTGACATTAAGAACCATATAATGAGTACTATTTGTAATAAGTATTTAGTTGTAGAGACAAACCAAATTTGTCCTGAGTTCGGTACAGTGGGCGCTAGTTATAATTGCTATAGTTCAGTAGTACATGTACTTTTTAAAATTTTCCCGAACCCTTAATACATGACAATTAATGAAACAATGAAACATAGAAAGATAAAAATCACAAAAAAATGTGAAAAACCGCTTAGAGAGTAGGGCTACAGTAAAAGGATTTATGGGGTCAATCTATTTATGATATTTCATAATCATCATCAGTTCATTCATCATCATCAGTTCATTCATCATCATCAGTTCATTCATCATAATCAGTTCATTCATCGTAATCAGTTCATTTATCATAATCAGTTCATTCATCATCATCAGTTCATTCATCATCATCAGTTCATTCATCATCATCAGTTCATTCATCATCATCAGTTCATTCATCATCATCAGTTCATTCATCATCATCAGTTCATTCATCATCATCAGTTCATTCATCATCATCAGTACATTCATCATCATCAGTTCATTGCAGTGGCGTAGCCAGCATATAATCTTGGGGGAGGCACTTTTTCAGGAAATTTTGAGCACGGTCAACTATTTAAGCAATCCTATAATATCGATATAAGCCTATAGATTAACGATAGGTATAATAACCACGCCTACTGCTTATTTTAGGGTCACTATATACATGTATATCATATGGTTTAATCCCGATCAACTACCCTGTTTATTAGCAATTTTACATTCGCTGAATACGCTAAAAAAACTGTAAAATAAGAGCTTACCTAAATCAATAGTTCACAGTTCTATAACTCTTAGCAATGTAACCGAATCACCAGAAGAGCATTAGCCTACAGAGTCAAGTTTACCCGACGAGCACCATTTGCAGCAAAGAAATCAATCACATCACTAATTGATGGCGCTATGTCAAGATATGCTTGCAGCAATATCAAAGCCTCCAACCTTTCCTCTCCCATATTACGCACTTTATGTGGAACAATATGACGTATATCCAATCACGACGCGGATGGCTTTGATGGCATTAAACTTACTGCACAATATATTTCAATATTATTTCACGCTATAGTGCTGGACCATGGTTATACGCAAGATAATAAACCTCTAATCTCTCACTATTAAGTAACTATTAATTAATTTTAATCAGGGGCGGCGGCACAGTTTTGAAAGTGGGGGAACCGTGCCGCCGCCCCTGATTAAAATTAATTAATAGTTACTTAATAGTGAGAGATTAGAGGTTTTATCGTGCATCTAACCATGGTTTAGCACTATAGCGTGAAATAATATTGAAATATCTTATGTGTATATATATATATATATATATATATATATACTGTATATATATATATATATATACTGTATATATATATATATATATATATATATATATATATATTCCTGGTATATATATGTATTCCTGGTATATATATATACATGTATATATGTATATATATATATATATATATATATATATATATATAATTATAAATATATATCCTATCTTAGTGCGCTGCCATGGTATATAACTATACAGTATATATAATATATAATATGGTATTTAGTGGCAGGTCCATGGTATATAACTTCCTCAACATAATTCTATCCTCCGCCTCTTCCTTCATATCAATATACGAATTATAGTTATCAAATCATCCAGCATCCCAAGTCTCGGTCTTCTTCTCAGTGTCGCTCATATTCGACTAAAATGATAGGGATGCGAAAATTTGTTTGAGCTGTTTGAACATCTAGGTTTTTCAGACCCACTTGTTCCACTGATGGAGGGGTATTGAAAATCAGTAATCCATCTCGGATAGATATAGTCCCTACAATACAAGAAATATATTTGTTCCGCTATGAGTCTTTATCCTCGCAATGAAAAACATTAGTTAAAACTTATTAATCCAAGCTAATATATGCTAGTAAAGTGAGCAGGCTTACTTTCAGACAAATTGGGCCTAACCTTTTTCTTACTGAATAATGATTTTACTAACTAATGACTTAGCCTATATCTTCAATAATAAGGTATAAACTTACATAATCTTATGCTTACATTATACATCAATTGTTATTCTGATTGCGTGAATTAGGCCCAACTTAAGCGCATTAATTATAGACCAAACGATTTAAGCGTTACTAGCTAAACAACCTATAGTATGCTAATGTTATTCTAATAAAAGATAGTTCATATTTTTAACGACATAACTCTGTAACTGAAAAAATCAGACTGAATGCAGATTTACGCGGCAATGCATACAACTACATAGAGCCTACATCCCTGGCCTCTTTGTCTTGTGCCTTGCTACAGTCCGATGAACAGAGGCTGAATCCAGACTAATTACACGACATTAAGATAAGGGATTCAACTGAATGACAGGATTGACGGTTAGGGCAGGGACTATCTGACATCAGATTGAATTGACATCTGATTTGAATTAAATAGGCTACTTGTTGGACATTTGGATTTACACTGTATTATTTTTTCTTAAATCTGTCAGCATGAAATAGTGTTAGCATGTTTCCTTATCAGGACACAATCTGCTGTCTCTGAGAAAGTGAAGCTGTGTCTTTGATCTTCGCACTCACCGGTTTGCTTCCGTATTTCTTCTTTACTGTTATTATAAACAAATATCTAATCTCATTAGATATTTTTGCTCGTTGACGCTCAATTCTCTTTAGAACAATGTATAACAGCCACACAGTCATTTTGTGTAGCTGTTAGTGGCAGTGAGGGTGAATGAGAGGAGGAGCGGTGAAAATGGAGGGGGTGGGGGCGATTGTAGGAGTTTTGTGAGCGGTTGAGTCAAGTGGGTAAAGAAGAGAGTAATGTCTCATGGGAGGATGTGTGCAGTAGGTGTGACTGTGACTATCTTGACATCATCATTAAATTTGTATTAACAATTCGATCGCCTTCATTTTGAACAACCATCCACAGCTTTCACCTCCTAAATTCCCAATAGCTACTAGAAGCAGGGCAGATTGTCTTTTCATTATCATATGATCTTCACGCACAACACTCGATGATTCTGTCATATTTAAGCCATCCGAGCTCAAGAAAAAATCATATATGAATTATGAATGAATAAACATAAATATGCTCAAATAAATGAACGAACACGAATTAGCACACATAGCTCTAAGCTCAAACTTTGAGCAATTTGCGCACTTAAATTTTGGGCTTGATAAAAATTTGACATGAAATCTTGGGGGGGGGGCACATGCTCCCCCTGCCCCCCCTCTACGCCACTGGTTCATTGCGTTCTGAGCTAAATATAGGACAGCACGTCGACGATTTTATTTTCCTCTATTCACTTCAGTCGTTTTCAAGTGTCATAGCTTCTTCTTCCCTTGCAATGTTTTCTCCAGACATTATTGATTGCCCTGCGCTAAGTTATTCTACATCTGGATCTTTCTTTCTCTTCAATTGGATCGGTTTCATATTAATTGCTGTGTTTGAATATCTATCTTCGGACATAAGTGCCACAAGAACCTCGTTCTTCTCTCGGATACTGATCCATCTATAACTCTGATCGAAACATTTCAAGCACTGTTTCGTTTCTGATATGATCTTAATAATAGATATTCAAGATTCTTCCAAGACAACGTTATTGAAGAGATTTTAGTATGTGTTTTATTTTGTTTGTATTTTCCCCAGATGTCAAATTGTCACATGCATTGCTTAAAGTGACTGCATACATTTTCGTCTTGAAAGGGTCAATTTGATTCTTCCTCCAAATATCAAATAATTATATTTTATTTTGTGAAAAGTAGCGCATACTTTGCGATTTCGCACTTCAATTTTAAGATGATCCATTTTGTGTTATCACATTTGCATACTTCGCAGATAAATAAAACTAAGGCTTTGTTAATAAGCATAAGGCTTTGTTAATAAGCGTAAGGCTTTGTTAATAAGCAAGGCATTGTTAATAAGCACTAAAGTGGCTTAAATTACTAACTTCTATTTAGCTTCACTCTTAAGATTCCTCGAAACTAAACATCGTTAAATCGCCCATGGGAGCTTGAACCAGTGTCATAACGAGGAGATTGTGATTGTAATCCTCTAAAATTATGCTCGTAAATCTCAGAAAAATAAGAAGATAAAGCTTCATAATAAACAAAACTTCTTGCAGCTTATTCATAATAAAGTTGCTATGACATATGTAAGTTCAGCGGCTAATTCCACAGCATAAGGTACTTTCAAAGACTGTCGGGCTGATATTCGAACCTATGGTCTATTTCTTCACTAGATAAGCCTGTCACCAAGGCGCACTTTCACCCTGCACTGATGATAATTAAACACGCTTAAGAATATCGTATGATTCAATGGAGAAATTGCTTTTATTTGTTTATTACGAATAATTTCAAAATTCTAATGATTTATTTGGGCCAGTGTAGAATAGATTTTGAATAAAAACTGATCTTGCTGTCAGAGAGATTGAGGTCATTTTGAATAAAGGATAATGAACTACTAAATCATATAAACTTATATTTTCCTTATGAAACCAGGCCAAAACAGCGACAAAGGCTTTTAAATCAGTCCTGTATTTTTGAGCAGGCATTTGTTTATCATGCTATGACGTTTAGAGCAGTCATTGGTTTATCATGCTATGACATTTAGAGCTGTGATTGGTTTATCATGCTATGATGTGTAGAATAGTCATTGGTTTATCATGCTATGATGTTGATAGCAACCCTTGGTTTATCATGCTATAATGTGTAGAACTATCATTGGTTTATCATGCTATGACGTTTAAGAGCTGCTCTGATGTTGAACATGGAAACTACGTTGGCTGCTCATTGTCAGACAGCCACGTAATTAGATTGTCCAGATACGGAAGAAGTTTCAAAGCACACGTTGACAGCTTCCCTTTCTCCCAAAGCCTCAATACTCCAGTTTCCAGTTAAAAATGACTTCCGCCCACCGGAGTGCGACAAGCCCAGGACAGATAATCTGATAAACTGGACCGGAGTAATTTAGAAAAAGTCGCTGTTACGTACATTAAATTTATAAAAATGATCTCGAAATTATAAAGACCTATTTGAGGTTTAAGCCCCTAAATTGTCGAACCAATGTTACACTAGAGAACTTAAACTGAAGTAAAATAAATATTAAAAAACTGAGGTTAATCCAAAAGTAATAATAATAATAATAAAATATTTAAAAATAATAATAATTATCATAATAATATGTCAATGAA
This sequence comes from Enchytraeus crypticus, assembly GCA_905160935.1. Classification (NCBI taxonomy): domain Eukaryota; kingdom Metazoa; phylum Annelida; class Clitellata; order Enchytraeida; family Enchytraeidae; genus Enchytraeus; species Enchytraeus crypticus. The sequence goes on from CAJHZI010000266.1 coordinate 571,840, forward strand.
TTAGAGACATGCGCATCTCTAATAGGTCTTCCCCGATTTTGTAATCGGTAGTATAACAACAATGATGTCATCAATTAAAGTGCTCCTCTCTCCTTTCAGCAATGACAACATCGAGCACAATTAAGAAAAAACACAAGCCAGTGAGCAAAAGAAAGGCCACAGATACCATGGTAAAATAAATAGATTATCTTCAATGGCTTCTCTTACGGGGAACCCGGACACAACACGGGGCTTTACCAGCTTTACTATTATTAATTAATTATTCACTTATAGTTATTATAAATTTAATTCTTCATATCAATAACAATATTATTAATGCTATTATTAACACACTAATTAGAATCTCATAACAAGCCAGAACTTCAAGAAAAGAAATTGAAAAATAAATATCTAAGATTTATTGTCGATTAAAAAAAAGAAATATTTAATCGACGAGAGCTTCAGAGAGTCCTTGCGGTCACGTTTATCCTGTGAAGTGTCAATTGAGAACTTTGCAGGAACGCTGTTCGAAAAATCCCGAAGCGTCAGTTTCGATTGACAGGCGGTTTTTTAAGAATTTTATAATCCTGAGCGAAGTTGTATGTAAGCGTAGCTTCAAGAAATATAGAGCATACTTCGCTTTAGTTTAAAGAAGTGTGTTGGATCTCAAACAGGAGCTCTACCACAACAGATAGGCATAGCCGTTGACTAAGTTGTTTGTGTGCATATGTCGAAATTTTAAAATTTTGACACAATATATTTTTCTGTAGAAAAATTATTCCGATGGCTTGGAAGCAAGATATTTTTCGAGGGAAATCTTTCAAACCATTTGCCAAAAGAAACCAAGATGTTCTCATAGATGAGAAAGATAGTTGACTTTATTGTTAAAAGAATTTTAGAGTTGTACCTCAATATCAATGAAATTTTAGGAATGTGTTATGTATATTATTTTTAAAAAGTAGGATGAAATTTGACTAATAGGCCTATTGCTTGGATTTCTTGCAGTTATTTTCTTTATACAAATTCATTAAATTAATGTGCTTTCAAAGACTACTCTACTCTTCTATTTGAAAATTTTCCGAATTAAATCTTCTCTAGCTTTCATTTACTACTAGTTTGACAAAATTATAACGCTCTGCATCGAACAGCTTATCGACATAATTTAGAAAAAAGAAAGGTTTATATATTTTTATTATCCACATAATTAAATCTATCGAACAGTCGTGAATTAACACTTAAGTGCTTCATTTAAATAATTATTCAGAATAATCTGGTCAGTTTGTATCGATCAGACTTTTTAGAAATACGGAACTCCATCTTCACATATACGGACCAGGGATATTATATTTGCCTGTTGTGATTTAGCTTTGCTCGATTATTATGATTTGATAGTTAATATTTGAAGTTCATTAAGAGTCAAAGCAAATGGATGCAGATAACGGAAACATAAATTTTCAGAGCAGTAATGGACTGAGACTTAGAGAGAAACATGACCAAGACGGTCCAGGCTTTGAACAGACACGACATTTGAAGAAAATAGATATGTAAGACACCACACGAAACCAAAGTGGCTAAAGCAAAATTTACATCTGTTTCTTGTTTGAGAGTATGCCAGTAAAGAGTAGAGCACTGGATTTAAACCCTGCACCTACTGATCCGCTGTCGAACAACCAACTTGTCAACAAGCCATCGGCTCAGCCAAAATCTATCTCAATAGATAACATACTCAGTTACTCACACACATTTATCTCAAAAGATAACTTGATGTTATATATCGTAAACTAAGCTACATGAGAAGTAAGCCACAAATCTCAAAGTGTGTAGTAGAAATATACAATACTTGATATTGATTTCTGCTTGACTACCATTTTCCATAGAAGAATTGTGTATTTTGTTTTGTTGTTTTTTCAGTCGAACATTATGTGAGGTTAGTTAATAGAAACTTTTAAATAATAAAGACCTTAAAGTATTGAGGCTTATCTATTGTTACATAAATAACGCCCATATAATATTGGAAAAATTTCGACGAAATGAAATTATTTTCATATAAGTCGCACTAAGGGCTGGCCTGCTTTATTGACTCTTTTAAGTAACTTAACAATTTCATAATAATGTGAAAATTAGAACGAAATGCATTTATTTTTATATAACTCGTAAAAAAGGCTAGCTTGCCTTATTTACTCTTTTAAGTAACTTGACTATTTTATAATAATGCAAAAAATAGAACGAAATGCATTTATTTTGATATAACTCGTAGAAAAGGCTAACTTGCTTTATTAACTCTTTTATACGCTTAGCAGAGGCTGGTACAGTTTCCGTAGTAAGTTCACGGGGATGATTGAGAGCAAGGTATCGAGTACCCCACAGCATACATGGAAAGTGCTACCAGCTTCCGAGAAATAACCTTCGAGGATAAATCGTAACAGATGAGCAAGCATATGGCGAACTTAAAACCGTTAAATACACTGCTTATCAAAACCTAACTCCGGGTTTTGCTGTAAAACAGTAGACAATAGGAACCGTTTTATTTAATGCATGCACATACAAATCTTCAGAGTAGGAATATTGTGTCTTGGCAATGAGATAATGTATCAAACATAAAGTGTACAAAACCACAACCAGTGTTAGAAGTGTTGATACAGAGTCTTCTTGATACGTCGCTAGCCTTGCCTTATGGCGAGGAACAGGACGTTAAATTCATATTGATTGATTGAATATGAACATGTATCTATTTTCTAATATACTGTAACACTCTATACGACTCAGCATAACCACCCTCATATGAATTACTCCAAGCTGAGTTGACTTGATAAAAGCTCAAGCCTACAGTACTTAAAATTTAGTTTATTGTCTCAAAAAAGTATCACTGGTGAAGCCAGCTCTTGATTAGAATCCCATAGCTACTGATCAGTAATCTGGTAAAATATTAACGTGCTATCGGCTCAACATTCACACTGGAGATGTGCTTAAATCTACAGAAATGACCTTATCGCACGCAACGAAATTTCAACTTTTCCAGCCATATCGCAACCTCATTTTCTGGAAAAGCGCAGTAATAGATAGCAGTCTTATCTTAGAGTTCAGAGAACGACGGCAATATTAATAATTCAGTCAAATGCGTCCCTACGGTTTAGTGCATAGTCTTCTAGAGCATCTTCTCACTCAAATCTGATGTTATATGGTCATTTATCAGCATTATTTAATGATGCGCTCCACTAAAATGAAAATAAATTAATCAGTAAAAATATTTCACTTTTTACTCAATACGATTTGAGGATAATGATGTAATTGCATAAAGCAAAATTACGCATATTATTTGTAATGCAGAGTTGTGTGTGATACTTGTATGCATAATTGTGCGTATTATATGTATTCACCATAATTATACATTAATGTTGTAAGCGTATTGCATGACGATAATTGATGTACATTCCGCAAGCTAACCAGGAGAATAAACAAATGTTCTTTTTATTAGCATACTAGGGTTTGCAACAACAAATATTCTATATCCTGTATATAGAATATACATAAGAATATAAAAATGTAGAATATACAGTACATGGACATGTACATATAGAATATAGGAGAGAGATGTATTCTATCTCTTTTAGTGAACTGCCTAGTGGCAGATCCATGATATGTAACACCTCCACTCTCCTCTGTCTTCCGTTTTTCTCTTCATGTCCATATACGAGTGGATCTTTAAATCATCTAGCATTCCTAATCTCGGCCTGCATCTGTTTCTCTTTCCTTCCATTCTGCCTACCACGACCTCTTTTAGAATGTGTTAATAGCGTAGGGGTAGCGCAATAAGTTTTAAGTGACAGATCCTAAGGTGAATTGAACCCTCGTGGGTTCAAATCCCAGCAGCGCTGATCTGAGAGAAAAATCTCGGACTTCCACTGGAGTGTTTGCACGGGAAATGGATTAAATTGCCTAACGGTTTAAACAAGTGGGGTTAAAAGTGATAAACATCAACATAGTTGATCATTTCATTAAAATGCTTGTTGAATTTTTTAGTAAACTATTTTCACTTAGAATGTGTCCCATTCAATTCTTCTACCCATTTCTTAAAACATTTTAAAAATAAACTTTCTATCGTTTTCTACATCAACTCTTCTCAAGAGTTCTTCATTTGAAACTTTTTGGGTCCAGCCAATCTTTCCATTCTTTTCCATATCAACAATTTCAACGCTTCTAATCTGGTGACATCTTCCTTCCATGATGTCCATATTTCACATCCATATAATAGCGTAGTCCATACCAAATTTTTCACTATTTTTATCTTTGTGGTTTTCTTTAGACTTTAAACAGACCTTAAAAATGGGAATGAACTCTTAAGATAAGAGTTCTTTCCCAATTTCAAAAATGGGAAGGAACTCTTAAGAAAAGAGTTCTTTCCCATTTTTAAGGTCTGTTTTGCTTGTGCAATCCTACTACAAATTTCTGTCTCGCATTTTCCATCGCCTGTTATGGTGTGACCTAGATATTTAAAACTCCTTACCTGTTCCAATCTCGTACTATTTATTGCAATATTGACGCCACCTCTTTCCTTGGACACTCTCATCACTTTTGTCATTTTGGTATTAACCTTCATACCATTCTTCAATGCATTATCGTTCAGACTATTCATACTATATATAATATTCATATACTATATTGGAAGGGAAAAAAGGCAGGGGAAGGCCGAGATTAGGTATGTTAGATGATTTAAAGAACCACTCATATGTGGAAATGAAGAGGAAGGCAGAAGACAGAGAAGAGTGGAGGCCTTATATACCATGGACCTGCCAGTAGGCAGTGCACTAAGAGAGAGATACAATATTATACATATATATATACACATGTGTATATACATATATATATATATATATATATATATATATATATATATATATATATACACATACATAAGAACACATTTTTATATATTTTTTCATATTTTTTCTGATTGATCTATATACATGTAGGCCTATATATTCTATATATATATATATATATATATATATATATATATATATATACACATGTATATATATATACATGTATATATATATATATATATATATATATATATATATATATAAATCGGGAAAAAGCGTAAAGAGTGTCCAGTTACTTGAATTGCAAGGAAAGTACTACTTGAGACAATAAATATTTCTATAATAGTTATATTAACATGTCAATCAATTCCATAGCCTTATTGTTTCCTATAGCTTTTCAGATACAGTTTAAATTAGAATTTCTATTATACAGTATATCAGAAAAACTTTTGTACTCAAGTCACAAACAGCTTGTAATGAGTTCGATTATGTTTGCGAAAGTGAAATTTAAAATTATTATAAATTAGATCATCATAATTGAAATTAAAACATTTTCGTGAAAATTAAATAGATTTTTAAAAAAGCCAGATCCTTTACTATAAACGTTATTTTAAACGTTGTATTGACACTCGCAGATTTCATTGCAAAAAGTTCTCTTCTACATCTGCTTCTTTTCTTGGTAAATCTTAAAATTTGTAGCCTTCAAGCGATGAGTAATTTTTGTCAAATGTAGCTTTTAAAGTCCGGAAGTTGCCAATGTCATACGTTCTAATTAAAAATTTATAGGAAATAAAAAGCCGGAAAGATAGGCGGCGGCCATATAAGATGACAGGAAATGATTCTGTGTCAGGGGCCTTTGGACAAATTAAATTGTAGAAATGTAATTTACAACAAAATGTCACAGTCGAGGAGTTTCGAGAAATAAACTTTTCGCATTAATTTTTTTTAAACAGTATCTCATAAGATACATGCCAATTTAATTCAGAATAATTCAACAGTAAAGATGTTTCTTCAGGCGTTTTAAATGATATAAGCGCAATATAGAAAAACAAAAAGAACATCCTGTATCACATTTAGGCACTGACTGTATAGTAGCATATCCCGACAAAGTATGTCATATTTTATACAAAGGTTTCGTTGTGGCAAATCGGTCGCATTGATAGCAGCTTAACATCAAGCGCAGACATCCTTCCGCTTCCGGATCCACTGCTGGATGACATTTCCGCTGCGTTGTCGCAGTTCTTCCGTCGGTAATTTCTAATCGCTCCCTGTCTTTGTATGATGAAATTAATTCTACCATTTGAACCGTTCTGTGACACATTAGCCATGGAGACTACACTTCCGCCAAGAGTCCTAATATCAGCCAACGATGACCATCTACCCACAGCCCCGAGATAGATTTTCCAAAATCTAGACTTCAATCGCGAACCTGGTGTTCCTATACGTCTAACACGACACAGAGTTTCCAGTAAGGTTTCGCGAAATCTTCTTCCGGTAATACAGTAGAGGAAGAAGTTGGCGCTGTAGTTGACGTAGTAGAGTTGGTTCCCGAAGGCGGCAGCGATCTGATATGCCGCGCTAGGAGGGGTGTTCCAGTAGGGCTTACCAACAATGAGGACGATGGTAGGGGCTACGCAGACTAGAAATGTCAGAGAGGCGCTGAGGCACATGGTGGTGGTCTGAACGACGCTTCTCTCTGCCCCCAGACTGGATAGATTCAAGCCGTGCCTCAAGCGCATTCTTCGAAGATTCAGTATGGCTCGAATTATGAAGATATTCGACACGAATATGGCGACAAACGGTATAACTACTACAATAGCGAAAACGATCCAAGGTCGAATATACAATTCAAAATATCTAAATCTTTCTTCGTATCCGCAAGTATCCTTAACAATGTAAAGAGTTGAGAGGTTAGAGCTTCCGTTTACAGCTTCGCAAGTTAATACTGTATCGTACACAACACCGCGACTCCAGAATATGTGAAGATTTTTCGCTATGGCTACGACAAAGAGACTCGCAGCGTAATATTTCGCTCTCTGCTTCAGGCAGCAGGCCGTTTTTCGAAGTGGAAAGCAAATTGCGACAAATCGATCGAGAGTAAACTCTACTCGCAGCCAAATGGTAATGTCTCCGAAGACGTATTGTAGAAACTTGTCGATTCGACAGAGTCTTGAGTCAACCTTCGTGAAATCGGATATGTTTTTAGAAGATAGCCATTCCGGTATGATGCCTGATAGCAGAGCCGCTGAGTCTATGATCGCCATTAGGCAGAGATAAGTGCAGGTGGTGGTACCTCTCATTCTTGGTCGAGTCATGACTAGCAGGATTAAAGAGTTACCTGTTGTTTAAGAAAACAACAACATACAGTAAAGAAAACAACATACAGTAAAAAACAACATGCAGTAAAGAAAACAACAACATACAGTAAATAAAACAACAACATACAGTAAAGAAAACAACAACATACAGTAAAAAACCACAACATACGGTAAAGAAAACAACAATAACATACAGTAAAGAAAACAACAACATGCAGTAAAGAAAACAACAACATACAGTAAAGAAAATAACAACAACATACAGTAAAGAAAACAACAACAACATACAGTAAAGAAAACAACAACATACAGTAAAAAACAACAGCATACAGTAAAGAAAGCAACAACATCATACAGTATGATTTATTGTATTGCGTTGATGGGAATTAGCAGCAACATTCATTTCCAATAAAGAGCTGATAAAAGAAATAAAGTTTTAAATGAAATTAGCCATAGGAGCATAATTTTTAAACTTTCTCTTCCTTGAGAGTAAGCTGTGAGGCAATATCTAAATAATTTGGTAATATATATTACAATTTTCGTTATTTGAGGTGTAAGAAATGCTAAATCTTCGTTGTTATTAAAATAATTTAAACTATCAAATATATTATCATTGGCTTTTGCCTATCATTTTCCTTGAATTCTTCCGTTAAACAGAAATTTCTAAATTTATTGAGCAATTGATTTCCTCACGAAATTAAAGTTACTTTTAACTTCAACAGGCAATTGGTTTTTAAAACTTCTTATAAAACACTATTTTCATCGCTGTACAAAAATTTTTGTAGAGTATCTGAACATGAGGCTCATCAAGGAAACTATATATATATATATATATATATATATATATATATATATATATATATATATAATATATTATATATATATATAGTAGTAATATATACAATAAGAATATATATATATATATATATATATATATATATATATATATATATATATATATATCCACATGTGTTTATATATATAATGTATATATATATATATATATATATATATATATATATATATGAATATATGCATATATACACGTGTATATTATAATATAATGTGTGTATATACATGTATATATATATAAGTATAAATACAGTACTTATATATATATATACATCTGTATATCTCTTAACGAAAAGATTGTAGTTTAGAAATAAAGTGTCTTATACAAATATCTAGTGGTACTCCTAATGAAACTTACAAAATGACATTAAAACTTGTTATCTATCAAGTTATTTAAGGCCTGCAGAATCATCATTTCAGCTACATATTATGTTCTGCTGTAATTCTAATTATCAAGATTCATAGTATTTTTATAACCATTTATTTGTAGTGATATTATGAACAACAAGGAGGATATATATATATATATATATATATATATATATATATATATATATATATCATCTTTAAAACTGCAATTTTTAAGGTGCTGGATCTCATAGCCATATATCTATTCCAGTTCCTGTGAACACATGAATGCATGCTATCTTATCGACTAGCCTAAGGCTTAGAATTGGACACGAATTCATAAGAATGCAGCATAAGTAGGGTAGAGCTGGTGGTGTACTGGCAAATTGTTCGAAAGCGGATCAGTAGATCCAAGGTTCAAACCCAGTGTTTCCCGTCATTGACATGCTATAGGGCAGGAAACTGACGTTAAACTTGGCTTTAGCTTCACAATTGGCTGGAGCCAGTGGCGAAGTCGGTAAGATACTCGACCGCGGATCAGTTGATGCGGGTTCAAATCCTGGGCTCGCCCGTCACTGACATCGCTTTCGAGTGAGGAAACTGACGTTAACCTTAGCTTTACCAGCTTTGCTTTACAATTAAAGACTGTTCACGTGACGGTTCGTGACTTGACGCTCTACGCACCGAGCTGTTGATACATTTACAAATTGCATTACCAACGAGTCCAATGCACAGAACGGTCATTCCCATGTAAATCCAGAGATCATCCGGAGTGTCGTTGTTGAACTTGGACTCTTTGGACTTGTTGTAGTCGGTCAGGCAGAGATAGGAATGATTTAACAACTGCGCGTAATCCACCGAGTCCAGTGGAATCAGTTGACTTCCATCCGAGGTTCCTCCAGTATCCACGATGACGTCATCTAATGCACTCATTGTTATTCTACGATAAAAAACAGTGTTTTCTGAATATAACATTGTGTACCTTAATTACTTGTTAATTTAATTAGAATTATTTATGTATTGTAATTTCCCCATGTTGTATCCGGGTTGTTTGAAGAATTGACCAACAGGTGACTGCTCACGTAGAAGGCGACTAAAGAACTAAGATCCATACCAACGTCAAAAAGGGCATTCGGTTGGTGAGCGCCTTGGCTCCAGAAATTTCTACAAAGGTTTAAATGAATGAAAAAGTCTCAAATAGGGGATTGGCTGGTGGTGTGGTGTAGGACAGAGAGGATTTGAAACAGTCTATTAGTATCCCGACCCTAGTTAAACTGGGATTCAAGGGAGGATAATGATGTTGAATAGTGTATTACAATTATTTGTAGTTATTTCCTCCATCAATTAATCAAATACATTTTATTTTGAAATAAAAGTTAACAAAACGAATGAAAAGATTTATGGCGAATCGTCTATGCGGTATCTTAATTAAACAGGGATTCAAGTAAAGAAGATGATGATGGTTATGATGAGGATGATGATGATGATGTTATTCTGAAACATCATCACTATTAATCATCATTATTTGTTAATGTTTCCTCTTTATGGTTAGTGTTCTATTCAGTGGCAAGTTCATGGTACATATCTTAGTGTGACCAATAGATTGAGACATATATAGCTTCTGAAGTAGTATCCCTTTCATTAAGTACTTCTTAGCTAGCCACCTCCTATGACTCCTGACATTTAAGGTACATCTATTCTATAGTAGCGTTGACAACACAGGAAGAGTTACATGGATCCATCAACAAATAAAATACAGTCATCTCTTCTCTCTGTAGTGTTCTCTTAAGTTATGGGTTAGAGGCATATACTTTTATTTTGCGTTTATTTCCATTCTGAAAAGGGCACAGAACTAAAACACAATTTGATCCTCTTACTAAGGCCATAATTCCAACAAATCACAATTTAAATCTAAGCTTAGATTGATAAGAGGAATACTCAGATAGTTTCCCAATATCTTCCTTGATCTTGCATTGCAGTTTTTAAGAACACTACCAGTGTACAGTTGATATTGCAACAGGTTCGACCTACATGTTATTAACTAGTAGTACAATATTTTAAATTTGAATGACATCTAATCAGTGTGTGTGGATTCAAATCCCGGGTTCTCCCGGCACTGATGTCGCTTTCGAGAGATGAAATTGACGATTACATCGGCTTTATAACTTTATATTATATTATAATCAATGTACGAAAAGCTAAAAAAATAATTATAGCGATTTAAAACCTTTATTTCATCTTTGCCGTGTAAAATTAGGCTAACCTGAGCTTGTCTTAATTCTGCAACCACAAACAAGAATTTAGTGGCCACATCAGAAAAATTTCATTTCTTCGTTTATTATCCTTAATTGGACTTCCATTTCCGTTTGAATCGCAATAATTTGCGGTGCGAGGACGGTGTCAATTGATCTCAAAAGTTCATTTGCTGCTAAATTATATCCCAAAATGCACCTAAACTGACTTTTATATCCAGTTGTTCAGTGTATCTTTTAGGTATATCAAATGAAAGGAAAAGTTAAGCAAGAATTTGTAATTTGAACTATATAATCAATGTCTCGTCAATATTTTCTGAACCCTGAAATTAATAAACATAAATGCAAATAAGTTGATAAGTATATTTGAGTGGGGCAGCTCTACTATTCAGAATATCAGAGAGCGCAAAGTAATTATTTAATTGCAGTATTGTCTATCCTTTGAATAGAGAGAGAGAGAGAGAGAGAGAGAGAGAGAGAGAGAGAGAGAGAGAGAGAGAGAGAGAGAGAGAGAGAGCGAGAGAGAGAGAGAGAGCGAGAGGGAGAGGGAGTGAAAGAGAGAAAGAAAGGAATGTGTTACTCAATTCTAACTTGCGTAAATCTCTATCGATCTGAATATACGAATTCAAGCATCAGAGAGATGGATATAATAAACAAAAGAGCCTGACCGATCCCTCTTCCAATTGTAAATAAAAGCCTAATAAAAATACAATTTCATCATGAACATACACAATCTTAACACTATAAAATCACACACAGTCTATAAATGCAACTCTGGAGCAAAAGCTACAAGCTTTTCTAAGAACAAGCAGACGTCGAAGTATCAAAAGTATCCATCTTTCAACTTCATGTTTGCAATATTCCGTGAGAGATTGGAATTTAAACTAAATCTCTTCGCAAATTTTAACCATGAGATCAATGTTTCCCCTCACATGAGGATATTGCATAGAAAATCATAGAATATTTTCAAAGAAAAGCTTAATTTTCTCGAATTTGTAACGTTTACAACTCTCCATCATATTTTTGAAGAACTAATACTAAGATCTTTGTATTGCACTTAATCTCATATATTGAAACAACATTAAATCGTAATAAAGTTTGTGTCGGATTACAGCAACATGCTGCGTTCAGCGCCAGCGTTATAAGCCGAAGAGAGCAAAACAAAGCACGATAGTCTCCGAGAAATAAGTGGAGTAAAGAAAGAGATGAAGTGGACGCACTGTACTGGAGCTGCAGTATGAGAAACAATGAAAGGAAGTCTTCAGTAAAATCCGGTTCTTTTCAGGAAGCGATTCCATCGCAGGACGATGGGATAATTCATGCCACGGAGAGATCAGCTGGTGTTATATGATAGGACTCACTGTCGCTTGAACAATGATTAAATCTGAGCTTGCATTTGTAATCAATGTTGTCCTGGACAACAGTAGCACTCCAATTTTTTATTTCATATGTCATCAATTGAAAAATGCTCCACAAATGCTTTTAATGTGAAACACACTGATCGGTTTTGATTAATTTAAAAAAGTAGAATAAAATTTACTGCACAATGCTCAGATTTAAACAACGTTAAGTGTTTGGCGTGTTGCTCCGTGTTGTGCTCGGGTGTGGTTGGACCACTGCAGAATAGGGCAACCGCAAAAATCTGCCGCGTGTGCGTAAGATGCGACTAAAAGCAGGAGCTGAGGATGGCAAGAGGTGACCCACCTCACCATGAAATATTTTCCCCTAGGATTAAATGGTAATTAATCCACCTAACTGAGGAAGGCAACGGAAAACCACATCAGAAGCCATATTTTTCCCAAGCTATAGGCTACATAAGGTACGGATAAGGCATAGACTTTGTGATGGGATTAACTTGTTGATCTAAGGAGTGCTCTTATGGAGCGAGAAAACAGACTTTGAGTATGAATATGTACCTTGAACCTGCCACTTGGCAGTGCACTGAAGAAAAAGAGGTGCCTGACATGACGCATTGTTGGAGCGTGGGCAGTAGAGTCATATGAGCTGGGTAAAAATCTCAGGCTAGTTAGTATCTAGTGAATATACTTCTAAGATATTAGAAAATTATTGCTAAAAGCAGCTGATTGTTGAGGCAACCATGTAACCATCCAATGAAGCCAAACACCCAAAGCATCCATACTCCAAGTACTATTCAAGTCGTCTAACTAAATTGTAATAAATATAAATCATAATTATAAAAGCCTTGGTTAACATGTTCTAATACTGCGAAGTTCAAAGTTTTACTTCAGTTTCTAAAGATTTCCTCATTTTAAGAGCAAGTAAGACCTTAATCAATAATCTTGACATAAAATTAAGCGCCATTTGAAAGAAAATTTAATGCTCTGAATTTCGTTGAATATTATATTGCTGGATTAAAAGCAAATTTGCCTAAATATTCTTGACTTCCCAGTCGTTTTAAAGGTTTGTTGATTCGTCAACATGAATGAGATATTGCTCTTAAAATATGTTTTTACATATTTTTAAATAACTTGTAATATTTATGAAAAGTAATACTTTTTCCGTTTCGATTATTTGTACAATGAAATTTAACTATAATATTTCTCTAATCTTTGACGTTTTTATCCTTCAAAAGAAAGGACATTATATTTGCTAAGTTGAGTAGGGATGTTCCCATATGATTATACAATGAAAGCTCAAGGTTGTTCCAACATAGGGGAAACATTATTCATAATTTATTTAAAAAATAAATTTTAACAGAAACAATTCTCCTTGCTAGACAAAATTTCTCTTTAAAGAAGCGTGGGATTAGTTTTCTACCATTCACATGTATTCCTTCTTTAAATAAAATCATTTATTCAGTTGAAGCATCTTGTATTGTGAAAGTAAGGAAATTTGAAACACAGTGTATTCGAAGATTAATCTTTCTTCATTAAATTTTCAGTAGAGATGTTGAAACAATTTCATCTTACTGATGCCATTTGAATTCTATTTCTTTAAAACAAGTCCCTTTACGTTAGCCGTTTGAGTTATGATGTTTCGTGTGATAATTATTTGTGGCAAGTTATCCGCTAGCTCAGAGATTTACTGAAATATGCAGATAATGTTAAGGACAGCAAGTCGTGAAGCCTTGCTGTCCTCACACCCACACAGTGATCTAATATTCTAACCACTTATTAGATACACATTTATGTATTCACTCATAGTTTCTCAGCTTTTAAAACTTTGTAATGGACGTCATCAAGAAAATTAAGAATTTGTATATGGAGTCTACATCCTTTCCAATTCATAAGAATGGTTTCAAAAATGCACATTATCTTTTTACACATTCGCCCACCTATGTCTCATTAATTATTATTCAATTAAGAGCAATTGGGATAAAATGATCAAACATGAACCCCTGAATGCCTATCAAATATGCAACATAGAATGGCAAATAGAATGATTTCTTTTTCATATTCCATGCCAAAGATAGCATATATATACAAGCATTACCGGCCTTCAAACGCCCAGAGACGGAACAATGGACTAAAATGTCAAAATATGAGGGCTAAATGTGGGCTTGATACTAGCTCTGTATAGCTTCTATGAGGTTGAAAGTTGAGTCTGGTCACTGAATGTATGAGAGCTTAGCCTTCTCCAAAATTTCGTCCCTGCAAAACCTCCATAATTTACAATACTAATTCAAATAATATCATACAAAATTATACATTGCTTTTCCCGAAGATGGCAAATCATAGTAGCAAGTAACTGTACCTCTCTCATTGACCTCGGTTCATCACTAATGCATTATTTAAAACAACTTTAAGTTACTTCTTTTTCAACATGCTTTTCAAATCTATTCTTTTCGACAAAAATGAGCAGTTTTCCAACCTGACGGGTTTATGAAGCTGGATTTTAAGCCTGGCCTCAAACTAATCTCTCAAGAGTCCCAGCGGATTAGCAGATTTTAGCAAAGAGAAAGTTCCTTACATTAACATTGACTCCAATTACTGCAGTATTACTGAAATACAACTAAAGATAATCTTTGTCGAGTATCGTATTTCGAATAAATGTGACTCAATCCAAGACACAGATAAAAGTAAACACGCATTATAGTGAAATGATCAACTATGTTGATATCTATCACTTTTAATACCACATGTTGAAACCGTTAGGCAATTTAGACCATTTTTCGTATAGCCAGTCCAGTGAATGTCCGAGAATTTACTCTCAGATAAGCGCGGCTGGGATTCGAACCCACGAGGATTCAATTCACCTGAGGGTCTGCCATTTAAAACTTCATGACGTTACCCCTACGCTATTGAGACATTCCAGATGTAGAGAGAGAGAGAGAGAGAGAGAGAGAGAGAGAGAGAGAGAGAGAGAGGATAAAGCGAAAGAGAAAGCGAGAGAGAGATAGAGAGTGAGAGAGAGAGAGTGAAGGAGAATGTGAGACAATTACGTTAACTTCATTTAAAAAATAAAAATATTATATAATCGCAGTAGAAATTAGCACAACAACAAAATCCTAAATGATGACGTCAACACTGTTGAATGAACTGATGCGGATAATATTAGATGATGCGGATAATTTAAGACTAAGGACCAATGGAGTTGCAGGTGAATCCAATAGAGGCTAAATCGATGATAAGATCTATTCGATACTAAATGAAAAGTGGTAACGATACAATGAAAGGAATCCGCGAAAAAACCGAATGATGAGAGTGTTATGTAATAAAGACATGCATCAGTGAGAAATAGAGTGAAGACGTATCGAGAGGCATTGACAAGGATGTAAAATTATAATATGCATGTATAGTGAGGTGCAGCTACATGTATTTGGAAAAGGATTTTGATAAAATAAACGTAGAACTATAAAGCTAACTTTGACATCTGTTTCGGTACCTTAAGTAAACTGATAGAGAGGGTTAGGTGGAGATTTATACTTGTGATTTCTTGTCAATAAGACAAGCACTCTAACAACTCGATCACTAGTCATTACCCCCCTCCTTCTCTCTCCCTCTCTCGATTTTCACGCTCGATAAAGAGCACTCCATAGATAAACAAGATAAATGCACAAAAGGTTATATTTTAACCTTCCCATAGCCTAGAGTTTAAAGTAAAATCTGGTTTTTGAGGTGGTTTCACGTTGTCTTCCTCAGTTCTTGCTTAGTCTCCTCTTACGATACATGCAGTTAACATGCAGAGTTAAGTCGGTCCATTCTTGTCGCGTACACAACACGGGACTCAGGACATTAGACTGGTCAGTGTAAATACCGGAAAACTTCACTGAAAGGTCGAGCATCGGTATTGGTAAATAAATCATCCAAGTTCAGAGAATGTTAAAACTCAAAGAACTGATACAGTGTGACACTGCATGCTGAGTGTCAAATTGTGTCACAGAGTGCCACAGCGTACCAGTGTGTCATATTGTGTCACTGCATATTGAGTATCACAATGTGTCACAGAGTGTCACGGAGTGCCACAGCGTACCAGCGTGTCACAGTGTGTCATTGTATACTGAGTGTCACATTGTGTCACAGTGTGTCACATTGTGTCACTGCATACTGAGTGTCACATTGTGTCACAGTGCGTCATAGTGTATCATTGTGTGTCGCTGCATGCCGTTTGTCACTGCGTGTGACTGTGTGTCTCATTGTGTCACACTATGTCACAGTGTGTCAGAGTGTGTGACTTTGTATTACATTGTTTCACACTATGTCACAATGTGTCACTGCATGCTGTGAATGGATACATATTGATACAACGAGATACCACATTCATAATCTCTGTTTTCTGGTTCAGAATATTTTGCTTTGATTTGTCGCTTGCCTAGATCGATAATCCTTTTTCAGCATGGCATTGAATTTCTATCATCAATAAGGCTTAAATCTACTGGTGAATTCTATATCGTGACAGGCCAGTTTAATGTCTAAGTGATAAAGAAATTATTAAACAAAATCATGGCCTTGCTCGGCATCCTATTGAGAGTCCTCTTAATAATTCCAGGAAGTGTGAAGATTTAAACCTAGGTCAGGCGGTAGATTGGCGCGAAAGGTGAAGATAGGGTGCGATATATTTTAACAATAACATTAACAAAATAATTGGATTTGCTAATGTCTTCTGCTGGACATCGGTGAAACGTTTGGTTATTCAAAACCAAACCACGGGGCAGAATGTAGGAGTACAAAAACCATGCGCACCAAATCAAGGAATCCAGTCTAAGAAAGGTACTAAAGGAATAATGGCTTACTTGTTTGTCGCTGTCCAATCAGAGTGTGGAACAGAAATATCAAACAGAAAAGGTATAACAGATTATTAGATTATGACTATTTCCTGGTATAGACCTTTTATGAAAGTTCTTTACTTTGAAAAAAACATCTTGTATATTGTATCATTCGCTGGAGGCGCCACTGTGCACTTAACAGCTGATTGTTTTACGTAAGTCATTTATAACGTAAGATATCCCATAGATGCAAGGTATCCTGTCTTGAATTCTTTTCTAGACATGTTAAATCTAAATTATGACATTATTTTATAATTATTTGATAAGTGATTGAAATATAATTTCCTTTCCAATTTAATGTCATTCTGCAAAATAGTCTAGAGATCGGGTTTCTTATATGGCATTGTCATAAAAGCTTCCGTTGTATAGGCACAAGTTACATACCATTAAAACTACACAAAATCTATCCGGTAACATTCTACAACAATAACCATTCTTTAGGAGAAAATAAAGAAAATTTCAGTCAGTATAAATTAGCTCGTCCAGGTTATTGTAGGGCAATTACTGGATAAGCTTTAGAATAGTCGGATGTCAGGTGAATTATGCTCGTATTCGATACGACAAATTGTGAAATCTTTTTTTAAAATATCCGTTCCAGTCACTAATCAACTAACAGTGAAAATTTTAGGAAGTTTCTGAGGAGTAGTGAATTTAAGTGGAAAATCTTTGAAGTACAAATTTAGGTAAGAGTAAATAAGACAATGTGTTGAGGTAAATGTGCTAAAGTAGGTCTGCTAAGGTAAGTATTAATAAGGTACGCTACCTTCGTCCATACCTCAATCGGAGATTAAGAAGGAATTTATGAAGTAAATGAAAATTTATCACAAAACCACTTAGTTTTCCCAAGCTAAGGGCTCTACTATTGTCAACGCATGAATTTAGGTATATGATAACGCTTTAATCAACGGAGTGCTCTGTAGAGAGCGTAATAGCTTAACCTGGGTAGGAATATATGCCTCAGATTAGCCTTTGACAAACTACAGAAATACCTTTGATTGAGTATAAATGGCATAACAAGGGAAAGGCTATAAATTATCGAAGACAAAAAAACTAGGATTCTTACGTTTACATAATAGCTCTTCATTTCTGCTATTTAAATGTTGAAATATTTTATATAATTTGTCGATATTTAACTTAACTTTAGAGTTTGTCAATGCTATGATATTGTAGTAAATCCTAGTGTTTCGTTGCATGTAACAATAGAAGCTATTAAAATTAAATATTGGTCTAAACCAAACACCCAAACCTGTAATATATATATATATATATATATATATATATATATATATACATATATATATATAGTATATATATATATATATATGTATATATATATATATATACATATATATATATATATATATATATATATATATATATATAGTGAAAGTCTAAACTGATATATATATATATATATATATATATATATATATATATATAGGCCTACACATACCTTTGAAACTTTAATCTAAACTGACACAAATTATTTATTATATAATTTTATCTGATTATACCTTTTAATGTTGTTATTCTTAGTAATTTCTAATTAATCTAATTTAATATTAGCAGTAAAACTAGCAACGTAAACTTTTCACAACTAAAGCTATCTTAAATGTTACTAATTAACTATTCTTACAACTTTTACTTGACTAGAAGATTTAGTATTATTTACAGAATCTACTACTGACAAAACTTGGTTACTAAGCACAAATACTTTCCCCTACGGCGCAGAACCAGCCTGTCGCGTCACTTGTCACTGACTGCCACACAGGACCGATAGAGGACGCATGATTACAGCATAGCACGACCTGTGTCGTAATGACAGAATGGTAATGCATTTTAAGCATACATTGCTCATGCAAGCTCGGAATGTTTACATTCTGACAAGCGGCAAGGCCCCTTATTATGTCAGTCATTATAAAGGGCAATATTGTTAAAGATGTGTTATTTAAAAACTTACTTTAATTCGTTAATGACTTTAACACGTTATTAAACTCAATGACTTTATTTCTTACTTAGACCTGTATTCTACAGCGCTCAGTTTACAAGCCTACATGGTTTGGACACTTTCGTAAAGCGTGAGTGGTATAACGGTAGCATAGTTGCCTTCCAAGCAATTGATCCGGGTTCGACTCCCGGCTCACGCACTTCCTTTTTAACGGAGCTAGCACTGAGTTAGGCATCTGGACAACAAAATATCACAATATGCTGGCTGTTGAAATGTCTTAACAAACACTTAAATAATGAATAAATCATTACTTATGTATGGCTGAATCATGATTTAGTTATGTGATGGCTAAGATTTTTTATATAGTGCTCAATGTCGTCAGTGGCGACAATAGCATTCTTACTTGTGTTGTTGCTATTGTTGTGGCCGTTGTTGTTGTTGTATCAGAGAATTAAATTTAAAGAAAACTAATTTTTATTATTTAATCTCTATTAATTTTAAAAAGCATTTTAAAAAGTATCGGACTGCCAAGATGAGCACTTTACAATCTTTTGTGTTGCTTATTGCCTTCCTCTATAATTAGCACCTTTTCTGTGCAGATCTCTAATTAAAAACCACATCTGATGGAGTCTTTAACAATTCACTGTCAGGTTCAGTGATCTACACCAGTGGCTTAAAAATATTAAAGCATAAATATTAATAAGTTCAAATATTAATATTTATAAAAATTCTAATGAAAAACATAAAATGTATTACTTCCGTATTGCATTCATAGTAACAACAACAGCAGCAGCAACAACAACAGATAAAACAACAATTAAACTGCTGCTGTCGACCATAGCAACATAGAGCACTATAAAACCAAATCCAATGACAAAACTATAAAGAGTGTAGATGATGCAATGAAATAAAGTCCTGAAAACCAGTAATAAAGATCTAGTTTAGCATTAGTACATGCATACAGTGAAGATGTAGATCAATTTTTAGTAACATACTGGAACTGTTAGGTTGTAGTACTCGTTCTACACATCTGTTTGTCGCGAGCATTAGAGTACAATTTGTGATTGATTGTGACTGATATTTTATGTAGAACAAGGTAACTATTGTATGTAGAACAAGGCAGCTATTGGATGTTGAACAAGGCAAGTATTGTATGTAGAACAATGCAGGTATTGGATGTAGAACAATGCAAGTATTGTATGTAGAACAAGGCAAGTATTGTATGTGGAACAAGGCAAGTATTGTATGTAGAACAAGGCAAGTATTGTATGTGGAACAAGGCAAGTATTGTATGTAGTACAAAGCAGCTACTGCATGTAGAACAAGGCAGCTATTGGATGTAGAACATGGCAGCTATTATATGTAGAACATGGCAGCTATTTGATATAGAACAAGACAGCTATTGGATGTAGAACAAGGCAAATATTGGATGTAGAACAAGGCAGCTATTGGTTAGAACAAACCAGCTTTAATTCGCAGTCTGGTAATGATGAGGGGTTATAACGCAACTGTTAAGAGTATTCGTCTAGGATGCAAGTAGCCTGGGTTCAAAGCCCATCTAAGCCAACATATGACGTTCCCTTGACCCCTAGAAGATTAATCAGCTATCAGGGCTTGCTGCCACTTGATGTTATCATAGCAAAGATAAGATTCACGAAATGCTTTCTAATGCTTTCTGTACCCATTACTGTTAGTGTTATTAGCATCTATTGAGGTATCAAGTGATCAGATCGAGCATCAGTAGATTTGAACCCTACACCTACTGATCTGGAGTCGAACCAGTAGGAGCAGATTTCAAATTCTCTATTCGCCTACACAACTGGCTTGTTTTCTATGGGGAAGAAACTGTCGATAAATGTGTCATTAGCAATGTACAGATTTCATCGACGTATAAATACTGTTTCGTAGAGTAATGTAAGACCACATCTGATTTTTTTCTTATGCTGCATGACATATATGAAACATATACGCTATTATTACCTTTTTAGAGAATCACAGAATTCATCGACATTTTCTTTGATAACATTTCACGCCCGTGCTTCAGTATTGCTGATTGAGTAGCACTCAGTACCTACGGCATGAATATAAAACAATGTGAGGCATGCCGCTCTATGAGACATTTGAAGCGTTCTATTCGAGTCCAAGCGACACTATTATGTCAAGTGTGAATCATCCAATACCACCTTAACAAATCACCAATAATCACGTTTAGACCTAAACAAGAGCTCAGGACCAGAATTAACAATAAGGCTCTTCTGTAACTCGAATTGGAAATCATTTAATTTTGTAAACTATTTAATAATAGAATTACATGCCTGTCTGTGAAACAATTGATGCCCAATGAATTAAGCTTAATTTTTAAAACTAATTTGAAGTTATTTTTTTCATAAGACGAAATTAAATATTTAGGAATATATATTTTGAATGCATCTAAATTTAAATGTAGTTTTGATGCTGCCAAAATTAAATATTATAAATCTGCAAATGCAATATTGGCTAAATTAGGAACTTCTAACAATAAGCCTGTAATTCTGAAAATAATATCAACCATTGCTCTACCATGTTTAACTTACGCATTGGAGGCTCTGTCCCTTAATAAAACAGAGCTAACTACTCTAAATAGTCCGTGGACTAAATCTTTTCAAAAGGTTTTTAATACATATGACAAAAATACTATAAAACATTGTCAGTTGTATACTGGGTATAAACCAATTTTGCACATACATGTATATGCATAAAGGTAATGTCCTTCTTATCGTCTCTGAGTATGTCGGAAAATATAATGCTAAGATAAGATAAGATAAGGTAATGTACAAGATAAGATAATGTACAAGTCTGTCTATGGGCGACTTAGACAAGCTGGCAGCTCACTTCCATACTAACGCTCTGGATTTTAAAAATAACTACAGAGATGTAATAAATCTCAACTTTCAACAGTGTTGAAAGAAAAAATTGGCATACCATGCCAATAAGTATTGTTGTGGAAATTTTGATAAATGTAACCTATGCGGTTTCAATATTGATGATATTGATGTGCTTATATTGCATGGGCTACTTTTCGAAATGCAGTCTATTGTTTTTCTTTATGTTCTATTTTCTTTGTTTTGCACATTTGCGATTATTTCTGTTTCTGTTTTGTGTGTGTTTTGGTTGCCCAAGTGGCAAATAAAAAGGTATGAAGGATGGATAAGAAGGTATAAGAAGGTATAAGAAGGATGGATAACGTTAGATAATAATCGGAAATAAATTATTGCTTTGCCCTTTACAGCGTTAGAGGTAAAGCTAGCACCTGGTTTAACGTAAGTTTCTAATCTTTAAAGCATGACGGAACGAGCACTGGGTTTGAACCTCACACCTACTGATCTGCAGCCGATCATCGAACCACCATGCTACAGGATGAGCTTTGGGTTAAGTAAGATAAATAATGAAACATTATGATATTGAGAGAACAAGCTAGATGAAGAGACAAATTTAATATCATACATGCCCTTGAGATGATATTTGTTGCGCTCTTTAATTCAGTGTTCCATAAATATTTACGTCTGTTAATAAGTAAATCTTGTGTCAAGAGAACTAATTGTTTTAATCTAGTCATAACTTACCAGTACAGTCATTTTTGAGCCCACTAACAAAATTACATATTAAATCATTATATATACTCGTATATTTATATCATTATTTTGCCGCAGGCAATATTGGCTAAGTTTGGACTAAAATTTCTCAATTGAAAGCTCAAGTTATATGTTAACCAATTAATGAGGTCCTTTTCAAAACTTTCGATGATCAAACTGAGATCTAATTATAATTTAAAATTGTTAGACTTTCTTAAAGACCTCTATACAGTGGCGACCTCATCCGAGGTTTAACTTAGAGTTTAATCTTTAAACGTCCATTCTCGAAACTGAGACAATCAAATTGAGATCCTGGTAGCTTATTAACGATACTAATATTAACGATAATAATTGTGACAGAGCTCAGATCATTAAAAAAATATGAAACTGCCGGATATCTAATTGATTTATACTTGCCTCCTTTTAGAAATGCACTGTAAAGTAGACCACATTTATGCCTTAAAAAATATAGTTTTTGGATTATAAAATAATTATAACTGCACTGTAGTGTTCTACTTTCATTCTCTCTTTCTTTCTTTCTTTCGTTCTCTATCTCTCTCACTCATTCTCACACACATTCACTTTTTCGCTCATTAGTGTGCACTCAAATTAAACTCTACTACACAAATTCTTTTAAATTTAAATTCATGTGACTTACTTTGAGCATTCAGATGACCATTATATGTTGAAGTTTTGAAAACTACGCCTTAAAAACGATTATTTTAAAATAATAAATCTGAGGTGATTTTCGTTGTCTTTCTCAATATCTACTCTTGGTAGCTCTAACGATACAATGCATGATGTATCTCATAGATTGTATTACATTTTCTACATTCAGAGCAGTTGAAAATATGAGTTTTCGAGTTTTTCAACCAACTTGTTTTCTATGAATTAATTGGACAATTGCTCCACTTGTTTGCCCTCTTCTGATGTCTTTGTAACGCCTGTGTATGGTCATTTTTATTTACTTTCCGTGGATTTTAAGGAAGTGTATTTGTGCTCAAAGATCCAAGAACATTGGATGTTATATTGAACTCAGGTGCGCAGGATCGTTAAAGCTTGATTCATTTCCCAATTAATTAAATTTTCTGCATGTTATACATGTATATGATTTCTATTGTTATTCAAATCAGTAGACCGAAATAGAAAAAATAGAGAACCAGGACACGCTAATCATCAACACAATAATTATTATTAATGAGCGTAGAATGGGATTGTTAGAATAGCAAATAAACAAAGTATTCGCTTATTTCAGTGATATTTGAAAAAAGGAGGAGATATAGCGTAATAGTTGGAACATTTGCCTGGGAAGAAATTGAACAAAATCCAAAGCCCATTTCGGTCAACAACCAACAAAAAATCTGAGCAATTTCATACAAGTATAGTAAAGCTGAATAAAATTATTATATGGCACTGAGTACATTGATGTGATTGATTTTAGAAAGCTTTACGTAAGTCTATCCGTCAGTTAGTATTACTATAAGCTTTAATTATCTTGATATAAATATTTGCTAACCTCTTTTATTTTTCAGTCTAGTTAACGGATTGCCATTTTCCAACTGGATTCCCATGAATTAGACCATATGAAATTAAAAACGTGCCTTACGGCTGTTATTTTTTCGCAATTAGTGTCCATGAGTTACATTTTAGTTAATGAAACTTTCTAGACCTTTATGTTTTTGTGTATAGGTGTGGATTTGATTCTACTGTGATCTAAGCTGTTATTTAGGATGGTAGCGCTCTAATTGTTTCTCGAGTTGTTGGACTATTTTCGATCATCTAGAGCATAATTTCAATATTCATTATCATCTTGATGCAATATTCGAAGCAATCTCAAACAGTTAAGAGAGGAAAGGGTTAGCTTTTTAGGATGCCTACAATGTAGAGAGACCACTTAAATTCTGTTCTTAAATTTTCTGAGATTTATCTTCAAACTTGATCGACAAATGCCACTCGGTTTAAATACAAATCGTCTTCCTAGGATCGGTAATTGCATAAAGCTTCGGTCCAATCTGGCACAATGACCGAAGGCTCAACCAACCGAAATATAATTAAATTTTTCACTAAGACAGTCTCCGCTGCACTCAGTCAACACTGACTGGCTTTGAACACACTCAAGGCAAAATTTCCTGTCATCTACGTTATCGTGAGGGCTGCATTATACGACTTCTCTCAAATGAAAATAGCTGAAATAAAAATAGAATTTATTCAGAATGCTCTCTCGGGGATCGTTAACACTGATGGTTTAAAATGTCACCAAGTCATGTGTGTAACGTATAAATCAGATAGATGATAAATGTCATCATATAAGTCTTCTAGTAAAGATAATGTTGGCAATGTCTTCGGTAGCGCTCTCACAATTCTGTAAGCAACGTTTAATGCGAACACAAGAATAACGAAGCTGTAAAGCCGATGTTAATGTCAGTTTTATCTCTCAAAGGCGATATATGTGAGGGGAGAGCCCAGGATTGAACTCATACATACTGATCCGCGGTCGGATATGGTACCGACATTTACACTTACTCCAACCTGCGAAAATCCACACGAGGCACATATATCATTCACACAGAGATCATGTACAACTTTGTATGTTGTCTTGCATGTACAACTTTCTCCACATACCATCAGCGAAGAAAGACACAAAAATGACATCATCATCATCATCATCATCATTATCATCATCTTCTTCTTCTTCTTCATCATCATCCTCTTTCCTTCAATTCCAGCTTAACTAGGAACTGAATACGAATTATTCCTTCTATTCCATTTTGTATAAAAAAAATCCACAAAATATCTTTAGCCTAGGCGCTTACTAACCGATTGCCCTTTCTGACGTTGATAATGAAAGACACAACGATATTAAGATTGTAAAGGTGTAGGAATTTCATAATTCCCTCTTTGTTCTTCTAAAATTCTTTAACATTGCCACTAACAAATTGAAATATCTCACGTATTTGGCATTTATCTCTTCTGTCCAGTGTTCTGCCAAATGACAGATAAAAAGTTACGCTTGAGAAAATATAACTTCCGTGACGATCTTCGTATTACCTTTCACAGTGCAGCCTAATCGCCTCTCATGATACGAGCAGTAAATGTTGATCTATTCTTTAGTGATTAGGGTTCAATAAGTGTATGAGATATAAAATAAAACTAAAATGAAATAAAAGCAGTATTTCTAGGCGAGAATCAGAGTCCATGTGTTCCAGTTAGGTCAATAACTTTTAATAACATATTTGCTGAGGATGTAAAAACCTCAACAAAAATTTATTTTAGAATAAAATTCTTGCTGAGGTTAGGTGTGATATTGAGGCAAATTGTATTACTAAGGCCCACTGTAGGAATAAACCATTTAAATTTGTTGAACTAGAGCTTAGTAAAACTACTCGTTAAATTTTTTCTAGTGTACTTTTGGCAGAAGTAGTTATTTAATAAAAATTTGCTTTTTATTCCATGGCGAACAGCAAAAGAGTTCGTCAAAGTAGTTTAATATATCACAACTTTGAGGATATTTCAAATGTAATTATTTAATCCTCCTAAATGTCAAAGATTATCTCTGGATAAAGAGAAAATCTACAAGGAGAATGCAATTAAGATGTTCAATGTAAACGTTACTATTAATTAAGACAAACGTATTCATGGCTACTTTTAAAAATAAAAAATCTAATTTATTTAGTTTAAATTTTATAATTGCAAAATAACATTTATTCCACTAAGCCAGTCACCTGCAGTTAGCATTCATGTCACAAATTGTAATAATAATTTGTAACTGCACCATAAGCATCAACATCATTTGTATATTTGAAATAGCCAGGCCTTACTACGTTAACGTAAAATATTACAGAGAAATATTACAGATCATGTGAATATGCCAAGTTATCCGTGTTGTGTCCGGGCGTTTTGAAGAATTGACGTGTCGTAGAAGGCGACTAAAGCACTAATATCCATACCAACGTCAGAAATGGCATTGGGTTGGTGAGCGCCTAGGCTATAGAAAATGCTACAAAAATTGTAAAGAATTGAAAAGTCTCAAATAGGGGATTGACTGATGATATGATGAAGTACAGAGAGGATTTGAGACAGACTATTTGTATACTGACGCTAGTTAAACTGGGATTCAAGGGAAGATGTTGATGATGCTGATGATGATGATGTGAATATGCCAAGTATAAATATATACTTACATGCTTGTATTTATAAATTTACACGTATTTATAAATATATCAATATATTAAGTGTTCGTCTCGGATGCAAGTGGCCTGAGTTCAAACCACAGGTCAGTCAACTCGCAACCCACTCCACGTGAGCACAGATTCAACGTACATAACTTAGGACGTGCTCAACAGACCTATTCATAAACATGAATATTGACGGCAGAATAAAATCTATCAGTCGGCCGAATTTAACAGATAATTTAAAGAATCTAGGATATACTCGCTTCAACAGCAGCATAGTCAATTCGTCCTAACAGTCGTAACACAGCCAAGTAATTGATGTCTAAACGATGGTTAAACTAATACAACATACTCTCTGAAGTACAAGCATAGACAACAAAATCTTTTGCTAATTTTATAGGGATCTCAATAAAAACACGTTATGTTGTATTATTTTGAAGGCTTTTAAAGAAATAAAATTAATTAGCTTTGTGAAAGGAATTATTTACCGATTTAAATTAAAATCAATATCTCCTTTCACTTATGGTAGAATCCATAAATTACTGTTTTCAATTACCTTAACGATATGATGGTGTTTTATATCGATGCAATTCCTTCAAATCGTGATTAATCTTTATTGATATTAAGAGTGCACCATATTTGCAGATATTTGAAAATAATCTTCCAAAGCTCTCTTAATGTCTTTGTGTATGTCGCACTGATAATTGTCTGGAATTCGAAAACTGAAAACTTTCTGACTTTTTCTCTTTAAACAAAGCAGCGAATAATCTTGAAAAAATGTAACATTCTCTAATAATATGCTACAAATAATGCATCCTGATACATGCAGGATTTGTTTGCTATGTATGCAAAGGATTGAGCGGAAATGCTATAAACAAAACTCTATTTCGAAGTCAAATCGACTCCACGTTTCATTTAGTTTACGCATTCTTACGCAACTTTTGAAGCAACAGAACGGGTCAAGAACTGAATCTTCGGAGGCCGTCTCAACCATGGTTGAAGAAGGACACTAATTAAATTTGCTTTTTGTCTAGGCAATTTCAATATTAACGATAAACTACTACAGATTTCTAAAGTCGGTAAGTTTATAAGACGAATTAATCGATGGTAAGTTTTCTGAATGACTCTTGACGTGGCAATGTTTTGGGTTTCTTGCTTTCATCCATTCTGTACCGATCGCTGGTGTGCTCCCATAGTCGAACCCTAAAAGCCGGATCAGTCAGTCTGCTCTTTATGTCATCTGCAGCAGACGATAATAAAATTAGAGGTAAATGTAATATATAAGTACATATGTACATGTATAAGTATATATATGCATGTTATTAAATCTTAAACAGAACTCCTTCAACTTATAAATTATCAAAAGAAATCCTGGATTCTTCCGTCACTGACAACGCTTTCGAGTGAGGAAACTAACGTTAATACATTGTATTAGCTTTACTAGCCAATCAACGAGTTACACTGTCAGCAAGTTTATCAGACAGGTACCCTAACAATCGATGACTTAATCAATCAATCAATTGAAAGTCGAATTTCATTACCTCACAGAAGGCGCAAATTTGTTTACTTTAGTCTTCCTTAGCTTATTTGGGCCGTATTTCTCCCACACCAACTTTTTTCGGGTTCTCTACACTAAATTTTGCTCAGGTACATACATGTAGGTTCCCACAACCATTCATTTTATTGCTAAAATCCTATTATTGATTACATCAATTATATGTTTCATGCTTTGAATGAATCTGCGAAGCTATCTAAATTAATATCTCTATGACTAAATCTAAATTATGGTTACTCATTTTTTGTGCTAACGGATAGAAGCTTCTCCTGCACTTGACGTTAGGCATATTCAAATATGTTCAAATATAGTCATATAAAAATAAAGTTATACTTGTAAATGGGGACAATTGACATAAACTGAATTTTAAGATAAACTATATTATAAATAGATCATATAAACTATATGACGAAAAAGTTATTGAATAGATTTCAACCTGTAATCTCATTCAGAGTTCCAGCATGCGGCCCCTTGTAATCATCTGGAAGATACTCCTCTGGCCACAGTTCCATGGGAACAGCTTTGTAAAGGCTTTCCATGTTGTCGTGGGTATGTATCTGTTGGAATGAAAAAGCATATACATAAATAAATAAAATTAAAATAAATTATAAATATTTCAATATTTATAATTTCTTTAAATATTTCATCATTAGCTATCACCCGTATTGCTTGAGGCCAACTAAAGGATTACTAAATTCATAATTTTGTCTGCTAACATTTTGAAATAAAAGATAGATTTGTCGTAGTGTTAAATAGTCTCACCCTTAATGATTCATAACTATTTCTATAATTTTATAAGTAAATTATTATTATTATTAATAGTATTATTCCTACTAAAATTGTTCCTAAAATTACCTTGCATATTGATAGCTTATTTCTCGTTTATGTTCAGCTTTATGAGAAAAGATTGTGCGTTAGAGATTTTAAAAAAAACTCTTGTAAGAGCTAAGATAATAAAAACAACAATAGCAGCAACGATTAAAGCGCTACTGTCGTCATTGACAATGTCAAGCATTATTGAACCCAATCCAGTCCGATAAGCAAAAACAAGCGATTCAGACATGGCGCAAAACGCAAAATACGCAAATTGAGTCAAAAAGCGTGGAAACGAGAACGATTTCTATTAATTCATTAAATTCAGCTCGATATATTAAATCTAAAATCCCAAACGAAGCCAAATCTAACCTGTGTTTACTTTACTTTAAAATGATTTATAATTGGTGTCTGGTGGGCTACTATACCAATATAATGACTTTAGAGTTGTTAAACCATTATAATTATTAATGCTACAAACAATAAATACATATCATAAAGGGACCTCGTTACGACTTAACGTATTTATTAGATAACAATGATTAGCATACTCTCTCCGTGTACTTTGTCTTCATGAGAGGTTTCATGATGCCTAATAGCAGGTCCAGCACAGGTCCTGCGTTGTAGATGTGAAATGCCTTTATTCTTCCAGTGTTGCAATCCTAAATAAACATTAAAATATTTTGAAATGACTTTGAGATAAAGTTTATTTGGCATCTTTCAATGAAAATCTTAGATAAATGAATTACATTTGATAACTAAATGAATGTTTGATCAAATTCGAATCCATATACACAAAAATTAAACATTACAGTACAGTTTATATATATATATATGTGTGTGTGTGTGTGTGTATGTGTGTGTACAAAAGTAACAGTAATATTACAAAAAGCAGCAAACAAAAACCACATATTTCCATTAGTTATTTGTGAATTTTATTAGTTAATTGTGTTAGTGTATTACAATTAGGTAATCTGATATTTTGATTGGTTAAATATTAGCTTGTACGTTAAATTTAAAATCTGTTTCCGTATCCAGAATACCAGGGTGTCGTGAGGGCTTCTCACACTCACATTAACAGACCCGGCAACTGACAGATAACAGGAATCATCTTGGATATTCATCCAGTACTTATCATCACCGTCATCTTACCTTGAATTCCAGTTTGACGACACGTGCAATCTACATGTATTGTTGGTTTACTCTTTAGCAACCCGGACACAACACGTGGAACATTCATCTAATATTAGTAGCTGTTATTCAGATAATCACAGGCCTAATGAGTAGCAGGCTGAAAAGCATGGCGTGGGAGTTAGTGTATATAAAATAATATAAATTAACCCTGATAAAATATAAGGAGTCAAAAACATTGAACGGCATTGCAAGTTGAGTTTAGAAGTGTTTTAAATATCATAATAATAATTCTTATTAAAAAGGTTTATCTTAACATTTCACATCGAAGAACCAAACAACTGGCTTTCATGGAAAATATGATGATTTTTATTAATGACGATGATGAAGATGATGAAGATGATGATGATGATGATAATGATGATAACGATGATGATGACGATAATGATTATGTGGGTTGAAGAGGACGCTGCATGAACAGTCTAGAATAAACACAAAATATCATCGAGTCCATACCTGATACAATCTGCTGTGCATCTTCGCTGTTTCAGGAGACATTCGCTTGAGAAATTTACTAGCGCCGTCTGTGAGATCAAAGATCACCTGTGCCCCATTGACCATAGCGTGCTCATTGTTCTCTTTCAGAAGTTCCTGCAGAGCCAAAGAAGCTCTGATTTCATTGGTGACAGACATCAGAGGGTTGTCGGTATTCACGACACCTGAGAGAGCATAGATGAGACATTTTACGTCATTTTTATATATCCTATCATATACATAAAGGTTACAGATTCCCCAGCCGAAGACAATGCCAGGGAGATATTATGTGGATTTCGACTGTTAGTAGTAGCCATCCATTCTATTCTATGGTATCCAAATATTTTTATAATATGGAGCTATTGAAATTATATTATTAATCTAAGTATGGATAATTTTGTTATATATACCAACTGAATCTATTGAAATTTTGAAAATATTTCAACATCATCTTCCCTTAAGAGAGAGATCTGTAACTTAATCTAAATATACACAACGCGCATACAACGAGACAGAACCAAATAAAACGGCCGTCAGAAATCCCAGTTTAGTTAGGGGCGTGTTTTAGAAAATAAAAATTTAAAGAATTAAATTTAAAAAAATAAAAGTATTCCAACTAGAATTAGGTAGTAGGTAGGCAATAGCTTAATAATTAAAGAGCTAGATAGTATTGAACAATAATTTAACACAAAAATTGTAGTTTACTATACAACATGTATGAACTACTCGAAAGCCGTTAATTATTTGAAGCTTTTCAATATTTGGGAGATTTTTAGAATCAGATGGTGAATATTAAACTGTGATTCAGTCAATGCTTGACTACATACAGCCTCTATAATTAGAATTCAAAAGAGACTTAATTCACAGTATACTTATGTATATTTCTCTTAAATCAGTAAGACTTAACGTTTTATAATTTCATTGTTTGCAACCTTGAGAGAATACGTCAAGAAAAATGAGAAATTGACATTTGGAACTTTGCATCACTTGAATGTGTTTTAAAAAGATGCAGCCAT
The DNA here is from genome assembly GCA_905160935.1 of Enchytraeus crypticus. Taxonomy (NCBI): domain Eukaryota; kingdom Metazoa; phylum Annelida; class Clitellata; order Enchytraeida; family Enchytraeidae; genus Enchytraeus; species Enchytraeus crypticus. The sequence continues at coordinate 603,418 of CAJHZI010000266.1, forward strand.
TGAAACTCGCTGAATGTTTACCTGTAGCGTATTGGTCCTTCAACTAATGCTCAGTAATTAGTGTACATTTGATACGTATTTTATAAATTAAATTTTATAAATTAAATTTATAAACTAATTTCATAAAATTATTCATTGAAGTTACCTGGCCGAATGATTGTAATGTATCTTCCTTCCTTATCTGGCTTTGGCAGTGGTATAAACATTCTGCAGAAAACGCAACATATTTCATTTATGTATTGACTTCATTGAAATACATTATTCAAATGACATATTTGCATAAATCATTAAGAAATATTCACGTCAAGCGCAAGACCGTAAAGTAGGTATTACAAATTTTTGAAATATGGCAAAATGTTTCCACCACACCTCCTTAATCTAAGTACGGAAAATGTAAATTTTTAAAAATATACTTCATTACAGTTTTAAAATTTTAATTAATCTTCATTACAGTAATTCCTCGGTCGTACTTAGTACATAAATTTACCTCTAATACCACTTTTGAACTCGTAAGTTGCTACTTCTAATTGATTGATTGATTGATTGATTGCATGATCGTGATTACGTTAATTAAATTCAGTAATTATTTTTAAAAATAAAAATAAAGTGCAACCAGTGCATAACTTTAAATTTGTCGAGGTAATTGGTTCAATAACTGATACAAGCCACGAGATAGTGAGTTATCTCAATAAATAATTAAGGCAAATTTAGTGAATCATATACGCTATATCTTGAGTTCTTAATCAAAGCACTTAATTAATTGAAGTTAATTGGAAGATTTGGCTATCTTTAGATTAGCAAATTATTCCAAATTACTGATATTTTTCCTTCGACAAATTGTTATTTTTATAAGATTTTTAAAAGATTTTTGTAATTATTTAGATTAGAAGGTAGGCTTAGTTTTCTACGATTTATTACTAAAATCGTAAATTGGCGTAGCCTTCGTTGCCTACTATATGATTTATGTCATTAAACTAAATTACAGTAGACTTCAACAAACATTGAACAACGTATGTAATTATCAAGTTTAAACATTAATTTTTATGCACATTTTTAAGTATCACTTTATTTTGAATCTATGGCAGTTGATCGACCTTTGACCTAAATAAGCAATTTAATCAATTTCATGGTAATAAATGAAACAATTATATGAAAGCAATCAAAGAAAGTAAACACATGAAGTTTTTGACAGAAACGGCAATACAAAAATATGGAAGTAACAGGAATAAAATGTAAAATACACTAAATAAACTATAATACGGTAAAAATGAAAAAGCTCAAATCATTAAACATATCGTTGAGGAGTGCCCTATAATCTACCTGCCGGGTGGTCTGTCTATATTAAGCTGCCTTAAAAGTGAAGCAGCTACCTGGACTAAAGCACTAGCTAAATAAATTATCAAAAGTAGCCCAATATGAGTATCCCACTAACCCTTTCTCGATGAACGCAAGGATTCCGGGTTCCTGAGAATTCAGGTTCGTCGTCATACTCGGGTACCTCGAGTGCATATGAGCGATGTTCTCAACAATCTCTCGCGCCCTCAACTGACTGAATTTAGCCGTTCTCAAAATTTGCAGAAGATAATCCGTATCTACATGTATAATTAGCACGAATAAAGAAAAATACAGCAAACCTTTTGATTGCGTGCAAAAACTGTATTAGACCTATGACGAAGTAATTAATAAACTTTGTTTAACCACTGATTTCATTATATTTTGTCCACGTAACTATTTCACAGTTAAATGTAATCAATTAGCTTAACTAACGATGTAGCTAAATTAGGTGTTACAAATAAACCGCCAAAATATTTTGCTGAGACTTAATTAGTGGTTAAGTAATTTAAAGATATGGTTCTATCGATAAAGATTTATGAATAAGAAGGGTATATCTGATGGCGAAATCCAAACATGACAATTGTTAAGAATTTGCGATGATACCACAATTTATTTTCTTCCTCTCTGTTCTGAATAATTAAATACAATTGCAAATTGCCCCATGAAATGTCATAACCGTTATGTTTAAAATCAGAAACTAAAGCCTAGCTTAGAGTCAGTTACCTGATTAAGAAATTATTTTACTGACTGAGCTGGCACATAATTCGAACCATGTACCTACTGATTCGCAGTCGGACATCTGAACGAAATGTTACCGTTACATTCATTACATAGAATTAAGGCAGTCAGAAAAATTGTGCATATTGTGCAAAGGCCATACGCTAAACTACGCTAAAACGGATCAATCGATAAATAATTTTATAATAAAACAGATTAAATAGAGTAAAAAGACATGGAATTATTATCAGTTCGAATAAAATAGAAATAAAAATTCATACTACGACAAGTGGACTTAATTGGAATTATTACGATTATAATTACATGCCTAATAAAGTTTCTTAAATCGTATAAATATATCATTTTACTGACTGGGAAAACGACGCACAGTAAGCAGCAAAATAATTTATGTACTTTGTAATTTATTTGCTAAATGCCATTTTACCAGTTGACGTTATATTACACCGCGGAAAATTTAATCATGCTGAAACTAACTAATCTAGTTTAAATTATGCTGAAACTTGGTTATCTAGTTTTAATTATGCTGAAAACAGCTTACCTAGTTTTAGTCATGTTGAACCTAGTTAATCCAGTTTTAATAATGCTGAAAACAGCTATGCTAGTTTTAGTCATACAGAAACTAGCTAAGCCAGTTATAATTATGCTGAAACTAGAACTAGCTAAGCTAGTTTTAGTCATGCTGAAACTAGCCTATCAAGTTTTAATCGTGCTGAAACTAGCTAATCCAGTTATAATCATGCTGAAACTAGCTTACCTAATCTAAAAGTTATATGCGGCTGAGCTCTAATCCAAGCCCGCAGGTTCTGAACTGCCCCAAGCCTCTGGGACGGATCCTCGAATAAATCCCTCCTGGCTCTTTCCAGACTAGCTGCATCCAGTGTGCAGACGTAGTCCCTATCCTCTGGGTCAACAGGAGGCAGCATGGTGGAGTAGTGAAAATACTGTACAATTCTATTTGAACTGTAAAGATCTGCAAAAATCAATTTGCATTAAAATAGTATATCACAATAGACCTAGGACTGCAATATTTTAAATCGTGAATATGTATGCAAGGAAATGTATAAAAATAGGAAATGCAGCTCTTAGTGCAGTTATCAAGGTGAAAAACTTAATAGCTATAAGGGGTAATTCTTGATTTTTAAAGAATTTCCCTGAGCACGAAAGTCAATATAAAAATAATTTAAATCAGGCTATGGTTATATTAATGTAAACTAACTTTTATCTGACTAAATTAAGGAAAATTACGATAACAAATTTTAAATGATCTTTATCTATATTAGATACAAAATTGAATCTTGTTGCAACAATTCACCAAACACATTTATGATAACTGAAAATGTAATAAAATTATATAAATTATGAGTGTATGTAAAAGTACATGTTGTTCAATATACATGTGCAATACATATGTAGTACATCTAACTATGCCTACATGCGTGTAGTTTAGAATAATTCTAGCAATAAGCATAATATCAGTTAATATAACTAAAGAAGCAAACAATTTTTTTATCAGTTGCAGTTAACCTACAGGAAGGCCTATTGAAACTATGTAATAATTGAAGCAATGACAAATCAATCATTAGCCTCTATAATCTATAGACCGAGGGTTATCACCTTTGTGGTATCGTGAATGTCTCACTACATGGGGGACTACCATTGGTCCATTTAAAGTTTTTATTTTACTGATAAAAGTCGAGCAAAAGCAATACGCATGATGTAGGTAGCGGGATCCCTGACCCTCATTTCTGAGTAGTACTTTCTGTACTTTGTTGCGAAAACGTCCTCTAGGAATCGGCTGAGAATTTGCCTTCAAATGGGACACTTCGATTATGACCCCCAATTGTTTTTTGAGACATCCTCCTGCAGTTTAACGCTAATTAACAGCGAATCGCCAAAAGCAATCACTGACCTGATAGCCACACGGAGATAAATTGCCAACGCCTGAAGTTCGATTTGTACCTATGCGGTACGGCTAAATCAAGAAGCTATCTGTGTTATCTCAATTACTGGTAATAGCTTTTTATCAGCAATAGATTAAGGCGATATATTATACAGACTAGATAACAGTATTATCACCTTTATAATTTAAGTATTCTCGTCTGGACTATAACAATATTCTAGATTTAGGGGTTTAAATTGATACTTTTGTAAAGATACTACTTCCAAAATTCGAACTTCTCTTAACATTTAACCCCGAATAGGTTCGAAAACTGACTTGTTATATTTATCAGTATGTACGGGGTTCACAGCCTTGGCTGACCCGTCACTGACATCAATTTCGAATGAAAAAACTGACGTTAACATTAGCTTCTTTAGCAGCTTTTATATGGGTTATTTTATAATGAAACAGTAGATTAGAATGAAATCAGTACCGATAATATGTGTCAAAGTACATGTATTTATTATTACTTCTTATTTTGATATTAAATTTTGACACAAGCAGCTCGTTCAGTTATACCTGCATATATATTTTTAATTTCAGGCTGACAGGCAAATGTGATGAGTTGAACTTAGATTTCTAAGACCACACGTAAAATACTTCTAGATATCTAATGACAATTCAGATGATAACTGATGATAGGCTTAGAATAAAAGTCCAAATTAATGTTGCTGTCAGATATGAAAAAACATTATTGATGCTTGCCCTTATGAGTTAATATGGACCAACCCGCTACATCCATTAGCTAATTGATTCATTTTAACTTCGATTTTGTTGAATTTTATTTATAATATTATTATTTTTGCAGGTAAATATTTAAACAAAATTTGACAGTAGGGTCAATTTTAGTTCCCAATTCTTACTAGTGTGTGTAGGATAGCAGACTGGAGAATTTACTTTGCATTGAGCCGATAGCATGTTGGCATGTTGTTCAACAGTGAGCAGTATTGAATATTGAATGGTTCAAATTCAGTTCTCTCTCCGTCACCTACATGTTATGGAGCATAAAACTGACGTTAAATTTTACTTTAACTTTATTCAGTGACACTCTAAAATCTAATAATTTATTCACGAATTTGTTGTTGAATATTTGAAATTTTAATATTTCGCTTAGTCCACTCATAATATTAATATGTCTTCACTCCACCATTCCTTGATCATGTAATTAAACAGATCAATCATGAACTGAACGTAACATCATACCCTGGTACTGCACGTGTGCTGTAATTAATTAATCAATTAATTAATTACATGCAGATATAGAATAGTTTCGATAAGATATATCAGCTTACAAATTTTGCTCATTAATTAAAGTTGTCCTACTTAACTACACATATATTATTTTAAAAAAATTAATTAGTATTACCGTCGTCGTTGTCCTAAGGTGAGAATGCATTTAGCGATTTAAAAAAACTTGCAATTTTAATGCAACTGTGTTATTTTCAATAATTATTTTAACTTAAACTAAACAAATATCAACAAGGAACCTTGAAGTACATGTATATATGATCATATAGCGGATCAGGTTAATATTTCAATCAATCTCGAAATATTTCCTTATAAAGTTTTGCTCTCAGTCAATTTCGGGTATTAAGCGAAAATTTAAACTTACGAAACGTTACATGACAGATCCTGTGGTGAATTGAACCCTCGTGGGTTCGAATCCCAGCCGCGCTGATCTGAGAGTTAAAATCTCGGACATTCACTGGACTGGTTATACGGAAAATGGACTAAATTGCCTAACGGTTTAAACATAAATGGATATTAAAAGTGATAGATATCAACATAGTTGATACTTTCATGTTTGTTTACGCTTAGAAACTATGAACCATTTTTATTTTTTCTCTTTTATTAGTTTCCGTATCACCAGGTTAGTTGAGATTATCTATTGGAGTTGGGAGTACTGTAGACTTTCTTATTGTACCGAATTTAAACAAAAGCGAAATGAAATGATTAAGAATATTATTTAGATGTCTTTCTGAATTTCTGGATTTATCTTTCTATCTTTTCTGATTCTGGATTTCTAGGTTTTGGAATGTGCACCACTTTGACCCTTCGTTTTGCTCACCAGCTTTGTATTTGTCTCAACAGTGTTAGATATTTACCTGAATGACAGTAGCATGCTAATTGTTGTTGCGTTAATAATTTCTATGTGTTGTGTCCGGGTTGGTGAGGACTAGACAAACCGTACACTGCACGTATCGCAAAAGGCGACAAAGCACTAAGATCCAAACCAACGATAGAAACAGCATTCGGTTGGTGAGCACCTAGGCTCCAGAAATAGCTACACAATGTCCTAAAACGAATGGAAAATACCCCATCCCACAGAGAGGAATGGAGGTCTCATGTATGCGCGTTGTGTACATGCACATTTTGATTCGGTTTCTAAGAAACAAAGAAATGATCATGGTTCTCTATCTCTCACCATCACCATCATCATCATCCCTTAATTCTAATTTAACAAGAGTGGGGATTATTAAATTCTACAGCCATTTGTGGAGCCATGGCGCTCATCAACCGAATGGCATTCTGACGTTGGTTTCGATCTTAGTGCTTTTCGCCTTTTACGACACTTGCAGTCCGCGGTTTGTCTATTCTTCAGCAACTCGGACACAACACTAGTGTGTTGTTGTCCTTAATGACAACAACACTGGTGTGTTGTTGTTATTAATTACTAACTCAATTTGTAAACTTTACGTTAACCAGATCTCTCAAAGGCCTCACCACATCAACTGCGAGTGTTTTAATGGTAGTTATGAATATAAAACAATTCGTAAAAATAAAACTCAAAAGTCAAAATAGAAAATCCCAAATTTAATTAAATAATTGAAGTATATAATCAAAGTTTATTTTGTTTACAATAAACAACAGTTTACAAAATTAACTAAATACTCATAAATATGTATTGTGCTCTTAAATACGATGAAGATGTGTAAAATACGTTAGAAAATAAGAAGTGTCTTAAAACATTTGGCTTATGGTTTACATAAGCAAAGACTGAATGGAAAATATTTATAAATTTAACTCAGTACGACATCACTGGACCGGTTTTTTGATTTTGGTTATTGGATAGTGCTCCATATTTTAATCGACGACTGCAAAATATGTAATTGATTGATATTGTCCTTTGCTGCTTAATTATTATTATTTAATTCTAATTTTATTCAGTCTGACAAATTAAGCGTAAAAGTTGAAGAAATAAATATTGAATGTGGTTTCGAAATAGAAACTCTCCCAGAGGACTCTTATTGTAAATTTATTATGCATTAGGTCTTTAGATAAGGGTAAATATTTGACAGAATTAAATATATTTAGATATATTAAACTATATTTGAATTGATATAATTATATCTCGAACAAACAATTAACTAAAGTCAAAACTTTTACAAAATGAAGTCAATAATTTTATAAAAGCTTTTGCTTCTTTCTTTAAACACTCAATATCTTTGGTGTGGAATAGTTTTATGTGATAACTATTTAATCCAGGTTTAGTCTTCTAAACGACTCCTGTGGAGTGCTGTTGTCCTTCTTGCTGTAGTCTATCTTGTATTTCTCGTTTGTAACTTCCAGTAGTCTGGCACGGAATACAGGATCCTTCAGACGTCGCACCATCTCATCTGCGAAAACCATAGCGGATTACTTGAAGTACATATCGATCATATTCATCATCTACATTTGAATACCAGTTTAATTAACTGCGGTCGGGATACGAATAGAACTTCTTTTCCATTGGTTTTAGAAATTGTTGCAGCAATTCTAAAGTCTAAGCGTGCACGAACACTGAATGCCCTTTCTGATTTTGGTAATCTATTTATTTACTTGTAAAAATGTAAAATATAATTTACTTGCATAATGATTTAGTTACTTGCATTAAGTATATCAGATATATATATATATATATATATATATATATATATACACATAAAAATATATATATATATTCATTATACATGTAAATAGGATTGTTTTCTCAGGGAATGACGCCCCTGTCCTAATAACTATGTTAGTCGCTGCTGAGGAAGGCATAGGGGGCCCATCTCGTCATAAGCAGAATCCCCCAAGAATAATGGTATATCAAAAAGAATATCATAGATAATTTAAAGATCCACAAGTATGTGGATATAAAGAAGAAGATAGAGATGAGTGGAGGCGTTATATGCCACGAACCTGCCAGTGGGCGGTGCACTACGAGAGAGATACATGTATATATATATTGTATATATACAAGATAATATACATTATATATGATATTTATTAAGAAATAGAAAAAAGAATTGGATAGGACACATTCTAAGGGGGAAGGTCTATTAAAAGAGGTCATAGAAGGCAGAATGGAAGTAAAAAGAGGCAGGGGCAGGCCGAGATTAGGTATGTTAGATGATTTAAAGACCCACTCATATGTGGAAATGAAGAGGAAAGTATAAGCCAGAGAAGAGTGGAGGCCTTATATACCATGGACCTGACAGTAGGCAGTGCACTAAGAGAGAGATACATAAACACAATTATATAATTACGGCTAATGTCCTTCAAAGAACCAGCTGATGGTCCCTTGTAGTCATCCGGTAAATATTCAATCGGCCAGAAGTCCATGGGAAAGAATTTGTAGAGGCTTTCCATTGTACTATGTACGTATATCTACAACAATCACAACATCGTAACAGAACATCCTTGTAAATCGTCAATCATCATCATCGCATCATCGTCGTCGTCGTCGTCGTCGTCATCATGATCATCGTCGTCGTTGTCGTCGTCGTCGTCATCATCATCATCATCATCATCATCATCGACTACATTGTCGTCATCGTCTTCAATTACTTTTATCATAAATTTCTTGAACTATACCAGTTTGGGTGTCTGGTCTTCGTTTCACCTCAAGATGCCGATGAAATTGTATCAAATTTCTTATCTGAAATCTTATCTTATTACTTATCTGGAGATAACTAGTTTCTAATAATGAGTAGAAACTGCGCTAATTTACTGCTATTATCATTTTGCCTCTTCATTGTTACACTCTTCTTATTTAATTAAAGCTGCGTTACAAACTTATACAAACTGATCCGAAACTACATGTAAATCATGATGTTACAGTTTGAAAGAGTTGAATGTGATTGCTCTTCTTCGGCTCATCATTCAATTAGCCATGCAGCGTATGACTGTGTTGTCATACAGCTGATGACTTTGGTGACATACATCTTATGATCTTGGTGACAATCTTGTTACTTTGGTGACAAAAAGCTTATGACTTCGATGACATAAAGCTTATGACTTTGGTGACATAAAGCGTATGACTTTGGTGATATAAAGATTATGACTGCAGTGACATAAAGCTTGTGACAGTGGAGTCATAAACTTATGACTGTAAAAGACAAAGCTTACCCTATCTACAAACTTCTTCTTGAAGAAAGTTTTCATCAACCCGACAATAACCTCAACGAGAGCTCCAGCGTTATACAAGTGAAATCCTTTCATGCGACCAATACTGCACTCCTGTGCATTAATAAACACAACTATATTAGTTTTAAGTCTTTTATTTAAAGTTTGTGTCGTAGTAAATATTTATTTTGCTGCGTTTCAGAAAGAAGAGTTAATATAAAATGCAATGTCTTGCTTGGATAACGATAGATGGTTTTTCTTTATGGAAATGTTTGTTATTTATTCATTATTATTATTTAATATTTGTATTGGCTTATTGTTATATTGGTTTTGGTTTAATCGTGCATTGATTTTTATTACTTAGTGCTTCTTATTTATCAAATTTGTCGTTAATTATACAATATTTTCAATATTGAAATGACATTAATTAATTAAACTTTTATATTCATAGCTTGTTCAAAAAAAAATTAATCGTACTAATATCATAGAGACCAGTACGAATTCAGCTTATTGTAGCTCTGTAAAGAAGAAAGGGCGAACTAAAACCATCGGGTGGAGGTTTGTTTGCAAAACATGCAGTTCTACTTACTGGCAACTTTAATTTATTTGTTTAGTTCGCAGAAATTTATTAGTTCTTATGTGACTATTTGAAATCAATGCTAAAATTGCGGTGTCGACCTTTTCTCTTTTTATTGCTGATGTAAATAATGCTTTCTACGTTCAAGTCCTAATGAAAATGAAATTTGAAGAGCTTCACCCTCCCCCTCTCACTTCAGTTTCGAATATTTCTAAAACAGGATGAAACAATTCAAAGACAATATAATCCTACCTAAGAGACATAGAGAAATTTAGACAAAATGATATTCAATCCGACTGTACAGCTGATTCTACTTAACTAATTATTTATGTCTTGTCACTGTATGAAATAGGTAGTCATGCTTGTAAAAAGTTCGAGAAATTTGACAAAATAATACTAATTTAATACTTCTTTAACATATTTAATACTTTTTTCTATTAATTTAAGAAAATTAAAATCAATTAATTGGAAATAATTATCTACCTGCAACAGTTTCGAGAAGTTTCTCTGTTCGCTGGACCCGGCTCGAGTGATGTGCTTCATGGCAACGCCAGTCATGTCGAACACAACGTGGGCCCCGTTAACTATTCCGTTCTCGTTGTCTTCATTCAGCAGTTCTTGTGAGGCCATACTAGCCCGCATCTCGTTCTCTATGGTCAACAGCGGGTCATCCAGGTCCAGGGCACCTAAACGTTTAACCAAGTGCAGGTCTTGGAGATGAGGCTTTGCAATGAACGATAGTATTGCCGGAGGTGCTAAATAGGCGCTAAATAAATGATAAATACAGAAATTTCACACTGCTAGAAGGAGCCTGCTAATGTGCATAAGCAGTAATCTAAGAGACAATGAGAATCATATATCAAATCAATTGATTTAGAGTATAAATCACGGATAATTAAATCGCGTATCATTAAACCGCACATAATTAAACGACGGATCATTCAGCCACAGATCATACAGCCACGGATCCTTAAATCAATCGATTAAAAATTTTTATAATTATTGAATTTCTTATAATAATAGCTTTTAACACATTTGATAAAAGCAAAGTTAAGTGCATTAATAAAATTTCACTATAGACCTTGCACTATAGACTTTGTAGATATAGACCTTCTAGTTATATCACTTCTAAATCTACACAAATTATCTCATACTTCCCTTCGGAAGATTGAGATAATTAATATAGTTGTGATTGAACTTAAACATACATGTATAGCCTATTCTTCTACTTAAATTAATTTCAGATTGAAGAGAGGTTAAGCAATAGTCGCTAGAGTATAGATATTCAATTAGTCGCTGGAGCTGGATAAATTTCACAACGTAATTACAATAGACTTTATGAAGACTAGACTATATAACTTTTTTGAAGTTATTCTTGAAATTAAAATGAAACAATCTTCCTTATATCCCAGGATCAATTCCCAGCGAGGCTGATAAGAGAGTAGAATCTCAGACATTCACCTTTCAGTGTACACCGACGCACCTGACGTCTTGAAGGAAAGCCCTTCGGGCTTCTGACCTTGACGTTAAACACACCTTTAAAAAAGGAAAGTAGGAAACAATAACCAATAATAAAGGAGAGAAAAAGAAATTACAAAATAGCAGAAACAGAAACAAAAGGAATAATTTCAGCCCAATTACGTGCGATGTGGCATGTGCGTAAATAGATTTAATAATATATAGTATACTTACTGTATCTCGCAAGAAAAAGCCTTTGACCTTCAGAATTGCTCTTTGGGAGTGGTATCAAATATCTGAAAAATTGAAAAACTCAGAGAATAGTTATAGTAACAAATTATGTTTTAGCTACAGAAAATATACTCGCCTAGCAACGGCTATATTGGGAGTTGGTTTGCCAAATTTCGATACCACGAGCTGTAATTGATGATCAAGATTTATTTTAATTAGGCAAAACTTTTCAATTGCACTGTTAATTTGTGTGACGTATGGGTTATTATGCCTGAATTAAACGGAAAAATAAAAATGAAAACTACTCAAGCAAATTTTCTAAACAACTTGAAGACTTAGCCGAATTTTAATTCTATCTTAAGAAATGTTGATAACGAATTAATTGTTCTATTCTCATGCCATTTAGAATGTCAGTTTCTACCCTCTTTCGAAAAAGCGTAGAATGCCAGGCTCATGGCTGTCGATGTTGACAGTGTACTGAGGATACTTGGTCCTCGCTGTGACCATTGTCTCTATGATCTGTCGAGCTCTCAGTTGACTAAACTTGGCGGTTCTTAGGACTTGAAGCAGAAAATTTGTGTCTGCAAATATGAAGAATAATACGATACTAATTAATTGCTCACGTTGCGTCCTGGTTGCGGAGAATAGATCAATCGTAGATATAAAATCGTAAATAGATCAATGTGTCTTAAAAGGCGACAAAGCACCAAGATCTAAACTAACGTCAGAAAAGATATTCGATTGGTAAGCGTATAGGCTCCAGAAATTGCTAGAAAATTTCGTAAAGCCAGACCCTAGCTAAACTTTGATTCAAGGGAAGATGATGCCTATGATGCTAAGATACTAAATAACGCTCCTAGACTACAAACACACATCAAATATTCTTGTATGGAGAATCAAAATTCAATAATTCAGAGGTCTTAAATATGAAAAAGATGGGAAAATAAATCATTAAAAGAGGAATTAGAGTCCGGTTGTTCATCCGAAGGCGTCATCAGTAAAATTTTGAGTTGACTCTGCAACTACAAACATTATCGAATCATGTGATAGATATTTACACATTATGTCAACAACGAACGAAAATCGAGTTTCAAAACAGTGCAAGTCCACAATTCATTTAGGACCTTACTTATCTTCAGCACATGCCTTTTACAGTTTGTTCTTGGGGAATTTTTATGGAGTGTTGTGTGCTGTGTGGAAGTCTCTGATATCATCCTGGGATGAGAAAATGGATATTAAATTATAATAATAATTATTGTTATTACTGCTACTGTTGTTATTATTTATATTAATTATTAATATTCTTATTAGTAGTATTATTATTACTAGTATTATTTACATATTTTTTATAAAAAAAAATTTATAACATTGTAAGTGCAGGTATTGATTAATGTGGATTTTATATGATAGTTTACTATTAAACTATTCTATTATAGTTCTCCTGTTATTTCTCTTTGTTAACAAAATTTCAAATTACAGACATGTGAGGATTGCAAAAACTCTACGATGATTTAGAATAATAGGTTTTACAATACATGAAAATTTCTTATTATTAGTAATTCTTAATATATTTATCTACCTGTTCGAAAAGTAAAATGTGGTTGGGCCCTGATCCAAGCCCTAAGGGCCTGCACAGCCCCCAGACGTTGCTTAGGATCCTCATTCAGTTCCCTGATAGCTTTCTCCAGGCTGTACTCAGTCAGCGTACACACGTAATCCTTGTCCTCCGGATCCATTTCTTAATAGAATACACTACTTAAATATGCCTATTACTTAAATATACCTATTACTTAAAGAAACCTATTACTTAAAGAAATCTATTACTTAAAGAAACCTATTACTTAAAGAAACCTATTACTTAGAGATACTTATTACTTGAAGTTAACTATTACTTAAAGATACTTATTGCCTATCGCTATCGTCTAAATGGTTTCAAATAACTGAAATCAGAAAGGTTTACTTTCATATTAGTACTTAATACCTGATAGGGTGTTAACTGATCTCTTTTTAAAAAATCTATACGATTTTATTTAAAGTATTGCTCATAGTATACTGTAATATCTTTAGAAGTGTAAACAGGTTAAATATTGACATCCAGCAATTTTTAAATCTCTACACTAATATATTTCTATATACAATTATGCAATACATGTATATTTTACATGTAAACTAGGTTAGAAGTTTATAAAGTACATGTTGTAGGATATCCTACGATTTCAGCGGCAACAAAACATTACCTGAGTCAGAAGCTCTTACTGTACTGGAGAATCTTACCTGGCAGCTGATAAACAACTCAATAGCAGCAGCTGTGTGCAGAACAGCTGTTAAGCAGCAGCTGTGTGCAGAGCAGCTTGTGAGAAGCAGCTGTATACAGAGCAGCTTGTGAGCAGCAGCTGTGTGAGCAGCATGTGTCAACTGCAGCTGTGTGAGCAGTATTTGTGAGCAGTAGCAGCTGCATGAGTAGCAGCTGTGCGAGTAGAAGCAAGAAATATTACTCTGTGCAGAAGCAGTAGCAGCTATATCAGGTCCTATTCGTAGCAGCAGAAACAGATTTAACAGTAGCCTGTATACAGCAGTAGCAGCAGCCATAACTGTAGCCTGTATACAGCAGTAGCAGGAGCTATAACTGTAGCCTGTATACAGCAGTAGCAGCAGATTTAATAGCGTGCATACAGTAGTAGCAGCAGCTATAACTGTAGCCTCTATACAGCAGTAGCAGCAGATTCAACAGCAGCTTGTATACAGTAGTAGCAGCAGCTTTAACAGCAGCTTGTATACAGCCGTAGCAGAATGCCTTATTTACATATTTCTTTACTATTTGTAACTTATCTGACTAGGAATCTGAAAAGTCGATCGAATATAGAGAAATCGCCTGAATGTTTAAGTCTAATGCAATGGCTAACAAAATCTTAATATTTAGAAGTATTTGTTATAGGAAATGTATTGAACCCTCGTGGGTTCGAATCCCAGCCGCGCTGGTCTGAGAGTGAAATCTCGGACATTCACTGGACTGGTTATACGGAAAAGGGTCAAAATTGCCTGACGCTTTAAACATATGGTATTAAAATGTGATAGATATCAGCGTAGTTGATCATTTCACTCTAATGTGTATTATTGTTTTTTTTAATATTATTGCTGAGCATGAATGGCGTTATTTCCGAATTGGGTACGTTTCAAGGCTTATAGTTGACTCTAATTAAAGGCCAATCCTATATGGCCAGTAGTATAAGTAAAGCTGGTAAAGCTATGATTAACGTCAGTTGCCTCACTCAAAAGCGATGTCAGTGACGATGTCAGTATTATTTCTTATTTTAATATTAAATATTAAGAGGCCGAAATACATATAATAGTGAATATAAAGTTAATTAATAATAACAATTATTTTAAAAAAATTATATTCAGTTCCTAGTTTAATAAACCAACTGTTGACTTCTGAGCAGCGTCTTCAAGCAGAATCTGAGAAATACACTGGGAAATAATCTCAAAACCAATATCATTCAGAAGCTAAGGCGTCAATAAGAATTGATAAAGGCAAGATATGGCCTTTTGAAGGAAAATAGCTGCTTTTTGAGCAATATAACAGTTTGCTTTCTTAAATGCTAGAGATAGGGACAATTTTTAGACTGTTCTTTTAAGAAGCTTTTTCTAGGCAAAAAATTTAATCTAGTATATTGTAATTTGTCCGCCATATGTAGCTAAAGCCGAGTCAATAAGTCAATATTTAAAATTAATATGTAAAATATGACGCAATATATACATTTGCTTAGGGCTAATTGTTTAACAGTAAACTGCAAAACCAATATAAATAAGTTAAGTTAGGAGAAACTGAAGATTATCAATATTGAGTTAAATGTATTTCAAGTGTAGATTTTGAACTTTGGGATTGACGACTTGGAATACATTAACTTTATCATTCTTCATGCTGTATTACCTAACTGAAGATAAGTATCTTCACCTGTAAGCCTAATGCAACTTTTAAAAATCGTTGCAACTGGAATCTGAATCGAAATTAAATCATTTTACACTGATGAAAATTTGCAATATGTGGTACTTATGTATTAGCAGTGCATATAATATAGGCCTATTGTACATACCTTATATTTATTTCAAACTAACAAACTCTTAAAGTTTGCTAATAATATTTATGTTTAGTTAAATGGCTGATGTGCTAGTGATATTTAGCGTTATACATGTGTAATTGTTTATGTATCACTACTGTTTATTTGCTCATTCGCTTAATTCGACACAAATTTATACATGTTACAGAAACATGCATATAGCAGTAAGTAGAATAAATAAAAAATTGAAAGTGGCTAACATAAAAGAGTCTGAGCTCTCTGAAACAATACGATAATAATAACTCGCTAAAGTCAACTCGAGTCTGAATTAAAGAAATCTGAGAAACTATATTGTACGAATTATTCTGATCATTTTATAACTCAATATTAAAATTCATATATATATATATATACATATACATATATATATATACATATATGTATATATATATATATATATATATATATATATATATATATATATATATATAATATATTCGTTTATTTTCGTTCAATCTGACAACCGCAGAAAGTTACAGCACAGAAATTCCAACAGACATAGCATAACAAATTACAGATATAGCATAAACAGTTATAGGCTAGATATAAGAGAGATAAAACTAAAAATTGTTCTCGCTAACATTTACCACATGAATATTACAACATTACATAAATCAATGGCTTATACTATTCATAATTGCCATATAGGGCGTACTGTACTATGAGTAAAGAAGAATCTTTTAGTATTCATTAAATTAACTAGCATCATCTAGAATCATACGAGTAATGAAGTTTTTATCGCTCAGACTGCTTCGTTTTATGGGAAGGGAAAAGCATCTCTTAGCAGTATTTCTTCGGGTTGGGTAATTATGATTGTTTTGTGGAGGTAACAAATGCGCCAGTAAATGTGCAGGGTTGTTACAGATTGCCTTGAAAAGATTTTTGTCAGCAAAGTTACATAGATCCTCAAAATTAGATTCTTTACTGTAGAATCCAGCTCTCCTTGCCTTCTTTAAAAAGGTTTCAAGACGGGTTCTCTCTTCAGCATTTGTAAAGCCCCACCAAAACTGGGAGGCATACAGAAGCTTAGAGAGTGTGGAGGCTTGAAAGACTCTCTATAATTATAATATATATATATATATATATATATATATATATATATATATATATGAATGAAAAATTTCAATTACATTCTGCCATATAAAATCGCATTACACATACGGTACCTACAATTAAATTAATAGTAACAATGGAGTCATATAACAATTTAATAATAATAGGCCTAAATAATACAAAATTATTCAATAAAAATTAACTACATCTTCTATATACACGTAGGCCTATAGATTGAATATTTTAAATTAACATACATATTCGATAATTATATTATAAGTGCATTAATAAATTTAAAAAGTTAAATAAAATCAGTACATAAAGATATTATTCTTTCTATAGTACATACGAAACAGTAGCAGTACAATAGTAGTACAATAGCAGTACAGTAGCAGTACAATAGTGTGTAATATTATGAAATAAGATATTGTAAACTAACTACCGATGACAAATATATTTTATAAGTAATTATTGAAGTAGGTTTGGAATTGACAACAATTACACTTTCACATAAAATATGTTAGCACATATACATAAATAACATACTATAAACTTACATTACCTGGTACAAGTAGATCTTCTTACAGTCTAACATTGCACCACTTTTAATATTGACTCATATGAACAACAAGCAAGGCGAATGATCTTCACCTGTACGTTATGACGATCAGTCCAACTTTCCCAGAAGGGGTTTGAATTGATCAAGATGTATGCTCCCTAATATTTTTATTATGATATTCTTTCTAGTTTTAAACATACCACATGCGAACTGACTTTAAGGTAGCTGCAGGAGTTTGTAGAATACCACTACTTCTGGCATATGACAATGAAAAATAATTGATCTTCTATTATTGTGAAATCAACTTATGAACTGTAAATCTTGTAGTTAATTAATAATTTATAGTAATAAAAATAATGATAGGAATAATAAAAATAGGATGATAAGAGTAATATATGCGCTTTACTAAAGTCATTATCGTCATCTTCTTCCTTGAATCCCGGTTTGACTAGGACCGGGATACGATAGACTGTTTCAAATCCTCCCTGTCCTACATCATATCATCAGTCAGTCCCCTATTTGTGACTTTTCCATTCGTTTAAATTTTTGTAACATTTTCTGGAGCCTAGGCGCACACTAACCTGATGCGCTTTCTGACGTTAGTAATCTTAGTGCTTTAGTCGCCTTCTACGACACGTGCAGTCACCGGTTGATCACGTCTTCAAACAACCCGGACACAACACAGATTTAGCACAATCAAATTGTGCTAAATCATAATTAAAGCAAAAGCTAATGTTAACGTCAGTTTCCTCACTCGAAAGAGATGTCAGTGACGGGCGAGCCCAGGATTTGAATCTCGCACCTACTGATCCGCTGTCGAGTATCTTAACGACATGTAGTAATTAACTGACTTGAGCCAGTTAAATATTGCATGTTATTTACACAATACTATATACTCTCTAATCAGCTCAAAGTTATTGAATTGTTTTAATTTAAACAAAATTTATCCGAAGCATTTGGACAAAAATATTTCGCGTAACTGGTTTATTAATTTACTTCAGAGCAATCTCCCTAATAATTACAACCTCGTTATATCTCAGCTTGATGGTCATAACTGCTTTACCTGCGAAAGCCGGTAGTCAACTTTCTTAGGCCCTACAGTTTACTCTCGTTCTGAACCAGTTCAATAGCGACAACAAAAGTGTATACAAGTCCGAGTTTACAGAAATACCTGAATATTATAATAACATGTTCAGTGTTAGTTTCTCTGTTCAGTGTCTCTGTTTCCATACCGTAAGTACAATTCAAGACATAAATAATAATTTATCGACTTAGGCTTTTAAAGTCATAATGTTCACCGATAAGATTTTAAACAGTTGAAAGAAAACACTGCATTTAGGAAAATGTTTTATACTCATATAAATGTGTAATATTAGTACAGTAAACAATATACAATACCTGAACACGCCTAATGTGATTCCAGTGCAGGGTTGTTATCTTTTTTCATAAAATTCAGGTTATAACTCTAATGCAAGATCTCGTTTTATTTAAAATAGAAAGCTAATTCAGTAAAACAAATATATATACAGTATATATATATATATATATATATATATATATATATATATATAATAGTACATGTAGGCCTATATTACCATTAAACTGTGAATAATTTCTTTCGAAATGAAAAAATAGCGATTAAAATCAATTTCCGACTCTTTAATTTTTGGTCAACTGTTAATTTCTTCTTAGAACCTCTACTTAAATCAAATAATGTGATTTAAGCCTAATCACTTCATTTTTGGATAATCTTATCTCTCTCTTTAGACCAGTGGCGGATCCAGGGAGGGGGCCCAGGGGGCCCGGGCCCCCCCCCCTCCCTTAGGCCCGACGATAAAAAATTGTAAACTATATTTTCATTGTTTCTATGACAATTCCTTGGTGTAAGTATGTTTTAAGGACGTTAGGGGGTTAGGGGGGATACGAGAGGGAACTCGAAACGTCCGATTACCTTGAATTTTTTCATATAATGAAAGGGGCCCGAAAAATGTTGACCGTTTCACTAGCTCTCAATTTTCACTTTAACCACTGTATAAGAGAAAAAAATGGTATAGGGCCTAAGTAAAATATGCGAACACTGTCCCGGATCAGTGGTACAAACAGCCTTGGTTGGGATCGAGGGGCTTAATCCCCACCTTTCGCCAAATTAAGGTCACTTTTGCAATTGGTTCAGATCCGCTGAGTTTCTTCAGAGGTGAAAAAATTAACCTACTTTTTTCCTAAACAATTGTAGGATTTTAGGCAATTTAGGTTGTCCTCTCACTTTAGTACGGATGTGAGTGGGGGAGGGGTAAGATGCGGGAATACACTCACTCTATGCACTCTATGAGTCGAGCACAGTATGCTGAAACATTTTGTGCCCCCCCCCCCTCATACAGCATTTTATTGGGTTACATCACATGTCTCGAAGAAGGAGTTGTGTAAGCAAAAAATGTATACTCTCCAAAAAATATTTTCGGGCCCCCCCTTAAAAAATTCCTGGATCCGCCCCTGCTTTAGACTATAGCTCATCGTTTTAGTTAGTTTCCCACCACTGCAGGTATTGAAAGCTGGACAATTAGTATATAACAAGCTTAATGGGTACTTGAAGAATTCTTGACCTATACAGCTGGTGGGCCTTAGGCTAAGATTGTTCACATTTAATTTACATGTCATCCAATTGTTAAGTTTGCTGATGAAATCAAATAAAATTTTGACTTATCGCGTACAGTATCTCTATAACCTATGAAATTTTTCTAACAATACGATTCGTATGCACTGTTTTTAAAATACGTTGCTAAACTCTATCTCTCTCTTTCACACTACCTCTCACTCTCTCGCTTTCTCACTCTCCAACTCTCCCTCTCTCTCTTTCACTCTCTCTGGTAATCGGCCAAGTGCAAGTCTAGGACACATATTGTTGCCAGCAATCTGCTTTCACCGTTCACATACACTGTAGAGCACTTTATTCATTACATTTTGTCTTTCCAAAAAGGATTATACCAATTCAGCCATTCTACGACTTCAAAAACATAATCTAATCAATGGGTTTGATATAATATTGATTGATTAATATGAATTCTGATGGAATTTTATTTCCTAGGTTATTTCCCAGACAATAAACGGATTCGGAGGTAGCCAGGGTTCAAGGCATTTGGGCTGCTCTATCCTTATTGGAAGCCCCTATACTGCAATGGTGTCTAAGTCCATGGAGGCTTTGGCCTCAAAAATCTCTGGCACTGTGCACTCGGAACTCCTCGCGAAGGCGTCTATCCCACAATAAAAGGCCCGGCTGCTGCTGTTTCGACTCTTCATAGTGGTGACTGGTTGAAAGCCTTACCTTTATCATCCTGTTGCCTCCGCCTGGATGACGAGGCAGTCAGAGTAGCGGTTGGTCTTCGTCTGGGCTCTAGTCTTTGTGAACCACACAACTGTGTCTGCGGAGCCTCGGTCAATGCTCTAGGCACTCACGGCTTTTCATGCATGCGGAGCGCCGGCAGAATCGACAGGCACCACTATCTGAGTGATCTGGTATGGCGTGCCCTAACTCGTGCAATTATTCCGGCTATAAAAGAGCCCCAGGGATTGAGCCGGTAGGATGGGAAGCGACCGGACGGTGTATCTCAAATTCCTTGGGCAGAAGGCAAGTGTATCAGCTGGGATGTCACTGTGACGGACCCATTCTCAGCAAGCAATCTCAGCCTTTCATACACTGCAGCTGGCTCAGCTACTGAAGCCGCATCCAATAGGAATTCACTTTACGCAGTCTCTAGTAGCTACATCTTCCTGCTAATTTCTTTTGAGACCTTGGGCGCCATCAATTCTGCCGCGTCTGACTTCATAAATGAATTAGGCAGGAGAACCAGCGCTATTACAGGCGAAAAACGCGAAAAAGCCTTTCTGTGGAAGCGCCCGTCTGTAATGCTGTCTGCGTTCGTGGCACATTGGCGAATGCGGCCTCCCAGAGCGGAGAGGCCGCAACAAACATTTTTTAAACATTTCTTTTCATATTTCTTTTAATTAATGAAGTCCTTCTTTTAACTTATTTTTGGCCCAGGGCCTATACAGCCAAGAGCATTAAAAATTATAATAATAATAACCTCCGACAATTTCTAAAGCTATGTCATGGCTGGTGTCCGGTCTTCGAGATTACAGGTTGCTGACAGGTTATTATGCATGTAGGTATATGTTAGCTATTCCTGAAACGAAACTTCATTACACTTCTCGATTGGCTCTAAATATATTATAATCCTGTGATCCTATATGGCAGGCTCTAGGTTTAAATTTATTCAAATAAAGTGCTAGAAGACACACTCCAAAACATGCAGATATTTTATAATGCTTCAATAATTGTCGTTTTATTAGGTTTAACACAAGTCACAAAAAGTCATTTACACGTATATATGTACTGAAAAATGTATATTTTGCGAAACATTATGTCCTGACTGTTGAATAAAATAACCAAACGAGCTTTGTGTTTTGAGCCGAGGAGAGCTGATAGCCAAATTCAGTAGTTTGTCTTGTCTCAATTTAATTAAAGGACGCTATAGGCCCTACGTAACGTCAACGTCATCTCTTGCAAATCTACCAGTTACGCGACGGGTCTAAGACACAAATTTTACATCTATATAACCTCTCTGACTAGAAGAGGGCTGTAAGTGAGCAGCCTTCAAATTGGAGATATATAGTTTCCGCGAATCACCTGTAGGCCTAGAGGAAATCCGTGAAATGCAATGGGATGGAATGGAAGGAGGTGATCATTAAAAAGATAAAACGGAACTGGTAAAGGTCAGGTTATATACCTATCCATTCCCTTGCATTATACTGTAATACCGACCTGACATAATTTACGAGATGTAGGCCTACCTTATGACATTTTGTCTAGCAAAAATATTCACAAGATGATAAAATTAACATTAATTAGAGGCGACGTATGTAAACAATACTCTATGATCACACATAAAAATCTGCTTGTATCTTTTTTCATTAATTTACATTTATTGCTGTAATATAATTTATTAAATTAACTTTTATATTTTTGAGAAACGTCTGCTTTCGTTGTATTTGAATGGATTGTGTACTTTTCAAGCACGCCATCATTCAATCAACGTTTCATCATCATCTTCTTCCCTTTAATCCCAGTTTAACTAGGATCGAACGTTTATACGAACGGACCTTCTCCAATCCTTTTTATCCCACGCCATGTCATATTTCCTTTTTTTTTATAGAAAATCAGCGTTTCAATCAATCGTTTCAATCGTTTCATTCAATCAACGTTTAATTTTCTAAAAGATTCCTGAGGAACGTTGAGGTCTTTTTTACTGTAATCAATCTTATACTTCTCCTGCGTGTAATCCAACATCCTGGCGCGAAATCCAGGATCCATCAGTCTTCTCTTCAAATCGTCTGAATACAAATAATAAATAAATGAAATTAATATCGGATAGGTTCTTTTAGGGCACATGTCAGTGCTATCGTGGCATTTGTGTCCTTTTTCAATTTTCTCATGTACTACTTGCGTATGATGTAACCTAAAGTGAAATAAATTTGATTCAAGTCAATTCAATATAATTTAATATTGTAGTTGATCATAACAGTTTGAGAATATTAAATAATGAAATAGTAGTGTTTATTACACTTGTCTCTCAATCTGATTACAAATGGTCCACCGAATGTCTTGTCACATTGTTATCAAGCATGATCTTACCAGATCGTAATAGTCTAATATTATTAATAATAACTTAATAATAATAATAATGAGAAGAAGAAGAATATGTTACCAGATCATACCAGATTGTGATAAAGAATATCTGATCATATAGAGTTGCGCTATATCATGATTTCTCCCTAGTTTATAGGTCGATCACATGACTCTTCTAACAAAGTCTAAATCCTATAATTCTTCATTTCATCTATAAATGTATACGAGCTGTCGACTCACTCAACCCGATCTGTAGTGATTGGCATCGCAGTCTTTGACTTCAAAGCAGACGATAAAAAGCACATAGATTTTTTATGTTGCTGTAAGTTTGTTTCAAATCGGCTTATTCGAAAATTGCTCTGGTAAAACTTCCTACTATATCAGGAGAAATTTTAATATATCAAGCAATATATGTCAATATCATATCAATATATTAATATCAGCATTATATCAATGTCAGTAAACATACTGCGCAGTAATAATATAAAAAATACTAATAAAAACCATCAGCATTAATCATTTATTTCTGAAATAAATCCAAAAAATACATTGATAATTACAACTATGTTTAATTATTAATTATTATTTATACTTACCACTGATGTCCTTAATCGATCCAGCTGATGGACCCTTGTAGTCGTCGGGTAAATATTCTTTTGGCCAAAAATCCATTGGAAAGAGTTTGTACAGGCTCTCCATTGTGCTGTGCACATGTACCTGTATTATAAGGAGCATTGGAGATATAATTCACAATGAACATATTAAGTATTATACGGACGTTTATCTGAACTTTATTCTATTATTATTATTATTATTGCTATTATTATTATTATTATTAATATTATTATTATTAATATTAATATTAATATTATTAATATTATTTTTATTTTTATTTTTATCATCATCATTATAATCATAATCATCATCATCATCATCATCATCATCATCATCATTATTATTATTATCATCCTAATCATCATCATTATCATCGTAGTCATTATCATCATCATCGTTATTATAATATTATTATTATTATCACACTGCATTCATAGAATATTTTTGGGAATTTACTGCTTCTTAATCATGTAAGAAAATCGTTATAAGGAGAAGACTCTTAATGATAAAATTAGCAAAATCACTTTAATATTAGGCAACACGTATGAATTCAGAAATATAGCATTTTTATATACATTCAATGTATGGCTATAAAGGCAAATTGCAGCTTACCCGTTCCACAAACTTTTTCTTCAGGAAGGTCTTCATCATACCGACTACTATCTCCAGGAGAGCTCCTCCATTATACAAATGAAATCCCTTCATCCTACCTGTGTTGCAGTCCTACAGAAGTGTGTGAAGATAATAATAGTAAAAATAAAAGGCTGTGTAAATTTTTTTTTTTTTTTAATTTAAAGAATTAAAACTGGTCTACAAAGACCAACCATTAATTTTGTCCGAACAGTCTAACAAGTACACATAACTAAAAATAATCCACTGACTACATTTAGATTTTACAACTTTAAAATAAATCTAAACTTGTTGCTTTATAAGGCATAAATAATTAACAATTATAATAGCAAATTGCTGTACTAGACCAGTACTTGGACCATTCAAATTAATTGATTTGATATCAAATAATTCAATTCAATATTAATTTATTCTAGATTAATTATTAATTTGATTAAATCACGAAATTCGTTCTAATTTTTGATTAAACTAATTCGAAGGGTTTCGTCCTCTTCAGTCTGCGCACACGATGTCGTTGATTAAGTAGTCTAAGAGCTTGAGGATTGATGTGACGACTGAGCCGATCTTGATGTCTTGATGCCGCCTTTCTTATTTCTTCTGCTACCAGAGTTATTTTCAGATCACGATGAATATCAGCATTTCTGATGTACCACGGAGCATTTACAATGTTTCTTAAGACCTTATTCTGGAACGTTTGTATGATTTTGGTATTTGATGATTTCGTGCAGCCCCACATTTGACATCCATAAAGCCAGACTGGCTTCAGAACCTGACAATAAATTATAAGTTTATTATTTACCGAAAGTTTAGAATTTCTCCCAATGAGCCAGTAATACTGCCTATATTTGAGGTTGAGCTCATTTCTTTTCTTCTTGACATGCACTTTCCATCTCAACTTACTATCTAAATTCATGCCAAGGTATTTAGCACTATTTTCGTAGGGAACAACAGTACCATTGATAGCTAGCCTTTGCGGATTCTTCATTCTTTTGTTCGTGAAGTTTACGTGAACAGACTTTTGTTCATTTAACTTTATCTTCCAAGATTTAGTCCACTCTAGAAATGTATTACATGCTGCTTGTGCTCTGGTCGTCGATGTGGCGAGATCCTTGCCAGTTGCGATTATTGCTGTATCATCTGCAAATGTGGCCATAGTAACTCCTCTCATAACTGGAATATCGCAAGTGTAGAGCAGGTAAAGGATTGGTCCAATCACGCTTCCCTGTGGAACGCCTGCATGTATTCCTTTGAGATCAGAATATTCATCGTCATATTTAACTCTATATGATCTATTCGAGATATAAGATGTTAATATCTCTGTATACTGTTGTGGCAACTGCTGGTTGAGTTTATATACTAGGCCTTCATGCCAAACTTTATCAAAAGCAGCAGCTACATCTAGGAATAATGCCGTACAGACTTCCTTTTTCTCTAATGCATTCTCGATAACGTCAGTTATTCGATGTACCTGTTCTATTGTAGAATGCTTTTGTCTAAATCCAAACTGAAAATCCGGGATTAACTTTCGTTCTCCGATGATCGGTTTCATCCGTTTCAGAAGTAACTTTTCAAAAAGTTTTGATATAACAGGTAGAAGAGAGATAGGTCTGTATGATTTGACGTCGTTAGGAGGTTTACCTGGTTTTTGTATCATAATTACCTCAGCAACTTTCCAGCTGTCTGGTACGTATCTCAGTCGAAAAGCAGCATTAATTATGTACGTCAACATGACTAACCCTTTCCGTGGCAGTTCTCTCAAAATGAATCCAGTGATCAGATCGAATCCTGGAGCCTTTCTTGGACTTAAATTTGTTTTTATTTCTTGAGCCAATTCTTTAGGGGTAGTTAATGGGATAGCTTCAAGATTGCTATTAGGGATGAGATGTAGTGATATATTATTCTGAACTGGGTTTGGTTGAAAAATCTCATACAGGCTTTCAGCAAAGAGGTCGGCTTTTTGCTTATTGCTTCTGGCCCAGGGCTCTGTTCCATTTCTGACAGGAGGAATTGAGACTATGGGTCTTTTAATTCGCTTTGTAGCTTTCCATAGAGAATAATCGCCGTGTTGAGTTGTCGTTAGGTTACTTAGATAAGAATCCATTGACTCATCTTTTAGTTTCTGTATTTCTCTTTTCAGGTTTTGGGTTCTATTGTTTAGAATAATTTTATCTCCTGGATCTCTAGTCTGCTGCCACCTTCGTCTTGCCTTCCTCTTCTCAGTCACAAGCCGTCTAATTTTAATTGGATAATTATTACCCGCAGTAGGAAAATGTCTTTCTCGAGTGTTCATGTAAGCTGCATTCTGTATTATTCTAACAAATTTATCCACTTCGTCTTCTAGCTGCTCTGCAGTTTTCAGAGGAACTTTCAGGTTAATATTACTTTGCAGATCACATTTGAAACCCGTCCAATCGGTAGATTTATTTATCAATGTAGGTCGAGATTCTTTTTTGAATGTATTCTCGCTTAGTGTGAGAAGTACTGCAGAGTGGTCAGAGTCAAGATCATAGTTATCATCAACATGGAGGAAGTTTGCTGCAACTTTCCTGGTTATGAAGAAATCTAGCATATCAGGGAGTTTATTGGTATCAGTTGGCCAGTATGTTGGCTTACCTGCAGACTGGAAATTGCAACCCAGTTCTTTTATGGCCTTTAGTAATTCATTGCCTTTAGTTGTAGTAATTCTAGAGCCCCAGTCTACATGCTTAGCGTTGAAATCACCTCCAAGAATAAATCTCTCGCCAAGTTGTTGTAAAAGTACTTTATATTCAGCTAATTTCAGATTATATCTCGGTGGGATATAGACAGCCCCTATAATTAGTGTTTGCTTCATTGATTTAATTGAAACTAGGGTAAGCTGCATTTCTGGCTTTTGTAAGTATCTTTCCTCATGATGACAGATTGTGTTTTTAACAATAATAGCACTGCCTCCTCTCGCCTGATTGTCTGGGTGAATGGTGTGGTAGAACTTGTATCCTCTAATTTTTAGGTATGACTCGCTTGTAAAATGTGTTTCAGTTATTAAACAGACATCTATTGATTGAATATGTAAGAATACCTCCAATTCTGTTTTTTTATTCAAAATGCCATTAGCATTCCAGAGTGCTATTCTTAAGTCTGTTCTATTCACTATTAAGATTAAGACTTTGAGATGACGCAATCGCCTCAGCCTCTAGCGCGTTAAGTCTTTCACCAAATTTCTTAAAACTCTCCATCATGTCCTGAAACAGTAGCCTCAGATCAGACGTCTGGTTTACACTGGGAGTAGCAATTCCTTGCTGCCTATTGGTTGCCATGGAGTATGAGGTACCTCTCTGGACAAGAGATGGCTTCGAGGTAGTAGTAGTGCTCGTGGGTCTTTGTGATTCTTGTCTTCGTTTCTGAAGTTCTTTGGCGATGACACAACCTCTATAGCTTGCTGGATGGGCTTCACCGCAATTTGAACATTTGGCTGGCAGGTCTTGTGCCTTAGTACATTGGGATGAGTCGTGATTTCCAGCACATTTGACACAGACAGAATCACGATAGCAGAAATTTTTGGTGTGACCAAACCTTTGGCATCTTTTGCACTGAGGGATTATTTTATTTGTTCTTAATGCCTCAATCTTGACTCTCATGTGGCATAAGTATTGGATACTGAAGATCTTCTTGATATCCTCCGTCTTATCAAAAACGAGAGTGAACATGGGTAGGGGAACACTTCCTTGAGCTGTCTTCTTATGCCTAGGTTCAACCTGGATTATCTTGAAGTCTTGATTTAGCAATTCGTCTTTGATTTCATCCGGATCACAGGAAGAGTGCAGATTTTTAGCGACAACTCTGATAGGCCGGTCTAGCTTATTCTCGTAAGTATGCCACTGATACTTATTCTGCTCAACTACATCTCTCAGTGCCCTGTATTCCTCTGAAGTATCCACATTTATTTTGACCTGGTTATTATTTAGACACGCAGCCTTGTATTTAAGATTTTTGCTTTCTAGCAATTTCTTGATCTGATCATACTGCTCAACTTTGCTGATGATTATTGGGGGTGGTTTTTGCTCTCTAACAGGTTTTGGCGCCGGGTCCATAGGTACAGTTAAAGTTGAATTACTGACTTCTCCCGCTGGATTTTCCGCTGGTTTTTCTGCTGTTTTTATCAAGTTTTCTCGCAGTTTCTTGCGTTTTTTCCCTCTGGGGTTCAGCCATTCCGTTTCACGGTTAACTATCTCCTCCTCCTCGGATTTAGTTGGACTGCTGTCCTTCTTGTATAGTTGTCTATAGAAGTCTAGCTCAGACTCTAGATCTTCTATTTTTTTCAAAGCTCTTTGCAACGATATCTCTAATTTCACCTCAGCCATGATGTTTAGATCAGTGCAACAGGTGGATGATCAGTGACGCGTGCATAACGCTGCGCGAGCGTATAGGACAAAGGTCA
This sequence comes from Enchytraeus crypticus, assembly GCA_905160935.1. Lineage (NCBI taxonomy): Eukaryota > Metazoa > Annelida > Clitellata > Enchytraeida > Enchytraeidae > Enchytraeus > Enchytraeus crypticus. The sequence goes on from CAJHZI010000266.1 coordinate 632,141, forward strand.
ACCGGTGTAAACAAAAGTTCGTTTAATTTCTGATAATTCTTCACGGAAAGCGATGAAAATCAGCTAATATCCGTATGCCAAAGTAAATCTATATATAATCCATAAATGGGCAACCCAGAGGGATGAGAATGTGACTATAACTCGATAAATTTACTATCAATAACTTAGCAATTTTACAAGTAAACCTCCTTGTTATTGTTTACCGTAGATCCAACAATTTTTAGTCCAACATTGTGTAAATTTGATAAGTACTAAACAAAGAGCTGCGTGTTTTGAACCAGATTGACAAAATTGTAGAAAATTTTAAATATCGACTCAAGTCTTGTAATTCTATTGAACACATGATAAAGAACGCTGTATTTCACTATAATTAGATAAGCTCTATCCTGCCAATATCTGATTTGGCGTCAAAAAATACCAATGTAGTAATAAGTATATGAAATAATAGCGCAATCATGATAACAAAATATTTTCAAAAAATAACATAAAAAGAGGTCTAAAGTACACTATGCCGCAAAATGGCTAAATTGAAAACTATATAAGCTTAACATATAATTTGCATACTTGTAAATAGTGGTGAGAAGAACTAAACCCCAAACTTCCCTTTTCGATACAGTTGCCTGAATTTCATCAATACGAATACATCAAAAAACCACTAATCGATGTAGTGAGCAATATTTGATTTATTTGTCTACGCAACTTATAATGAAGGACCGGCATTTGACTAGTATAGTAGCTATGATGTCTCGTTTTAACTCCTGCAGTGTAGATTGTACACGTATTTAAGCACGAGCACTGGTTAATGATTGCAATATTACCGTGTGATGTTAGCAGTGAACAATTGGGAAAATTAGTACAAGGAAAGATTATTTATGTAATGCCTAGAAATGGCATAATTGATTCCTATCGATATGCAGAAACTCTAAACCGTTTTTAAAAATGTCAATATTTTCTAAGATCTTGTATTGTTGCTACAGCTATTCATACTTTACTTGATCGGTCAAATTTGTAACAATTAATATCTATGATGTAGGAATTAAAGCACGACAATATTGTACTCCACACTTTGCGTACTGCTGTCGCCTCTGACACCATCTCGCCATGAAATCTAAAATTAAAATTTTTATCTGTCTAAGAATATATCGATGTAGGAAACTATTATATCGCCTGCCGGTCGAGTTGATAATATGCCTCTCTGTTATGCAGAAGCCATGTATTCAAAATTCCACTGTACTATCTTTGGCAGCATGATCGAATTTTGGAAAAAGATTTAGCATTTCACATTTATTTTAATTAGAGCCTACCCGAAAGCAAACACTTATTCGACGAACTGCAACTAAGTAAAAGCATCCGATGGAGAGGATTCCGTATCGATATGCATAGCTGCCTACTGACCGGCACACAGCAATCAACTGAAAAGCGGTGTACGGATAAGTGGCACTGACCAGACTGAATAGAACCACTCGAATTATACCTGATACATTTTTGACATTTCTCTCTGTTCGTTAGCTCCACTTCTCGTAAGATGCTTCATCGTGATCCCCGTCATGTCAAATATCAGATGAACTCCGTTGACCACGGCGTTCTCATCGTCTTCTTTCAGCAGCTCCTGCACAGCCAGACTGGCTCTCATCTCGTTGACTATCGTCATCAGTGGGTCGCTCAGGTCCGTGGCGCCTGAACGAACAAAATAACTACTAGTTAACTCAATACGTCCTTATAATCATGTAACAATATCAAGTATATATGTAAATATACCTGTATATATATATGTATGTATATATATACACTATATATATATATATATATATATATATATATATATATGTATATATATAAAATACACATAATATGTGCCTTTACTTTTTCTATTGTTGTATATACTAATCACCATGTTTGTCAGTGATTTGGTGTTAATGCAGAAAATAAAATACATCTCTCTCTCTCTCTCTCTCTCTCTCTCTCTCTCTCTCTCTCTATATATATATATATATATATATATATATATAAGTTGAGTAATCGACTAGCACGTAAGTGACCTGGGTTGCGAGTCCAGACCGGTCAACGCGTAACCCATTCTATGTGAGCCATTTGGCTTAACTAAAATTAACGCGAAGTTAAATTAACAGTAAATTAAAGTCTGTAAAACCATGTCAGCGTTTATCTTGTCTACTGCTGTCTTGCGAGGTTTCTGGTCTTTTATTCATTCATTCATTCATTCATTCATTCATTCAGCCAGTCAGTCAGTCAGCCAGCCAGCCAGCCAGCCAGCCAGCCAGCCTGCCTGCCTGCCTGCCTGCCTGCCTGTCTGTCTGTCTGTCTGTCTGTCTGTCAGGCATTTAATTTAAGCAATTAATCAAGCAGTCAGTCAGTCAGTAAATAAATTAAAAAACCAAATTTAGCATATATATGTTCCACGCCTTTCACAACTTTCAGCATTCTAATAGATAGGTTTGATACGATTCATATAATATAGAGTAATGTAGCTTAAGAATTTTTTATTTAAAGGTCGGATTTCAACAGAAAAATTTCAATTGCATGTAATGCTACAAATGAACGCCACAGTGATGTAATTACGATTGATTACATTACAATTATAATGTAACGTTACATATTAATAATTTTTAAAAAATTAATTCTCCGATCAACGATCAACTATTTAATAAAACCTGATTTGGAACCAGTAATTACCGTTTGGAATTTGCTACAGACATGTGGTAGACAAGAACTTGTATAAAGTCTATGTCGACAATTTATTTTACACACGTATATTTCTTAACGTCTACTATTGATCGTATTGAACTTTGTACTTAATTATCAGATAAAGGTCAATATTTAGATATCTATGTATGAATCACACATGAAACCGACTAATGATACACTTACAGAGATTAGAGAAATTTTCATATAAACCAATTTACGGCAGAGGAACTAATTTGAGCGAATCTTGGATACTCACAAACCCTCCCTATGAAAACGCTTTGTCCGTCAGCGTTGCGCTTTGGTAGCGGTATCATTGCCCTGTAATGTGAACATAACGAATTTATGTTGTAATAGTTTGATTTTAATAAATAAATTTTATCCAACCACACTTCGTTTCCAATATAGTTAAAATAACTACGATAATATAAATTCTTCTTATAATTTAAAGGAAGTTTTATTCTGCCGCAAGCCTAGCTGATATTGTAGGCCTAACTGATATTGTAGCCTAATTGATATTGTAGGCCTAACTGATATTGTAGGCCTAGGTAAAATTGTAGGCATAATTAGAATCAGCTGATGGCAAATGAAAGAAACATAAAGTATTTAGTAATGAAGGAAATATCATGCCAATGGCAAACAAAGACCGAAGTGATATGTTGCAGCGACGGACTCGGAAGGGGTATCAGTGACACTCTGAAAGTCTGAATGCTTCAGTATGATACACTAATTTCGAACACTACATTTCAGCAATGTTATTAAGCATAGACTGTAGCCAAGCACTTTACGGTTATCCTGACTACAAAACCTTGCGTTGTTAGTATACTATTATGGTATATTGTAATATTCAGCTAGTATAGTAAGAGGCGACTAAGAAAGAACTGAGGAAGGCAAGAGGAAGCCACTTCAAAAGCCATATTTTACGAAGTTAGGGGCAACATATGGATAAGGAGCTGCCACTTTGCAGAACACTATAGAGAGAAAAAAGAGATTATAATACTCACGCCAAATGTACATTATAACTGTAGCTAGCTACTTGTCACTTGGCAGGACCGAGGTACATACTAACAGTCATCACTGACACCTCGTAGCAGCTTCTCGAAAACTAAATCTATTTAATCAAGAACTATATGTCTATGGTTATTATTGTGCCAGTACATAATATAACCCACGGCCATAAGAGTTACAGTACAATACAGCTTTATTTCTTCTAAGAAAATATAGCTTCTGAGAAAAATTTTCTTTATCGGATTTCTTAAAGGACTCGGCGATACGTTCGATGTAAGCTTGATGTACATGTATTCTCCAATCTCCATCAAAACAGTCACTATTAAATAATAAATGTGTTTTGCAAGTTCAGGCAGGTATTATTATTGTATGCCCGCAGCAAACCTATTCACAGATATATTACCTAACTGTACTTGTGTGAAAATTAGACGATAAAACATCTAGCAATAATAAGGTCTATTCTAGCTATTTCCAGTTGATCTCTCACTAAAAGAAAGAAATTGATTGCTAGTAGATATATAGTGTAGGAGCTGCCAAAATAAAACAAAAAAAAAAAATTAGCCAGTAAATTAGTAATTAGAAATTAGCAGAATAGATGATTCAAAAAAATCCGTTTATAAATCAAGTGGGATTTCAAAAATATCAAAATGAAAATTAACTGATGGGTTAAGGCAGGCTCCTGATCACGCTACGGACTAAGCTAGCGTTGTTGGATAAATGTTCGACAACGGATCAATAAGCTCAGTGTTCAACTGCAGTGTAAGCTGTCACAGACGCTCGAGACGTTAAACTTAGCTTTAGTTTTTAACTTTAAATAAGACGTGTTAGAGACATGATACCAACATCAACAACTAGAACAATTAGTATTAAATTACCGTCAATGACAACATTGAGCACTATCAAGCCAAATCAAAATATCGAGTAAAAAAGCAAATAATTCCAAAAAGTGCTGTAAAACACAAATGCCAAAAATCCAAAAGTAGGGAATAAAAACGAAATTTGCCGGAGATTACCCTCTTTCAATGAAGCGCAGTAGTCCAGGCTCGTGGGTATCGATGCTGACCATCTGACTGGCGCACTTGGTCCTCATCGTCACCATGGTCTCTATCATCTCTCGAGCCCTCAGCTGACTAAACTTAGCCGTCCTTAGCACCTGCAGCAGGTAGCTCGTGTCTACAAATGAGTAAAATAACTCAATTTAACTTTAGATCATCTTATTCGGGGCCTTGAGGGACTAGCTATCTGGTAAAAACATGTAACAATATCTATACCAGCCATTACTAATTTTTAGTCTTCATCATCATCGTCATTAATACCTTCATCATCATCATAATCATAATCATCATCATCATCATCATATTCATCTTCCCTTGAATCTCAGTTTAACTAGGGTCAGAGCTTATAAAATCTTGAAACAATTTCTATTTTCAATTACTAATGAATAATTAATATTCCACTATAAAGGAAGAGAGTTATTCTACTATAAGCTTTCTGAAGCGGATTGACTATAAGCCTGTATATGAAATATGGGCGAATATATTGAAGCGATCAATAGCAGTGGCTGGTGACCGAGCTCTTCGAGACTACTTTATATGTTTCTGTTTCGTTTTTAATAACTTCCGTGATAAGTAATATCTTTTTGTTATCGATATCTCCAATAGGCAGAAAGCTCCGATACATAATTTACCTTCCTGAGGTCCTAGGGGATATCCTTTAACCCTTACTTGTTGACTGACGTGAGTTTTAAACCCAGGCCACTTGCTTACAAGTCCCACCCTCTAACATTTTCCCCTCCTCAAATAAAATATTGGATGCTAATTTCTTTAACTTTATTATAATGAATTGTTCTCTAATTAATATGCGCTTTCTTCCTTAATTTTTTTGCGAATTTTGCAATTTTAATTTCTCTATACTTTCAAATTTCTCTAGGAAATTTATCACCTACATGTACATGTAGTTCTCTTTTAGAAATAGTTAGCAAATGTAAGAAAATTTCAAAAAGCCTTTGTACCTGTGCGGAACGTAAAATGCGGCTGAGCCTTTATCCAATCTCTTAACGCTTTCACGGCCCCCAACCGCTCCTTAGGATCCTCATTTAATTCCTTTATTGCTTTCTCCAGGCTTTTCTCATCCAGTGTGCAGACATAATCCTTGTCCTCTGGATCCATTTTGTAAAGAGTGTAATAAAAATTTCCTACCTAGAAAAAATGTAGTAAAACTAAATTAGAATATGTTACTAATTTGTTTCAGTTTTCAAATAGCTCGCATTACTCAATTCTTTAGGAATTCATATAATGATCATACATTTATTTCAATATTTTATAAAGATGACATATATAAGGTTCAAGTCAAAGATAAAATATACACTTACAAGTTAAGTACAAATATGAACTCCAAGTTCAAAGTTCATGTTCAAGTTCACAGTTTTAGTTCAAGTTCAAAGTTTAAGTTCAAGTTCAAAGTTTAAGTTCAAGTTCAAAGGCGAAGTTGAAAAGTAAGGTAAGTCAGATGTACATTAGCATACAATTTTAGTATTTGAAATGATTTAATCAATTGATTAATGTCTGATATATATTTTTACTTAGAAAGTTACTATATATTTAATGGAAAATATTTGTGTCACAAATACTAATAAATATATTATAATATTATTTTAATTAACTAAATTGTCTCAATGTACTTTCCTTACAAGTTACAATATTTAAGTAAATATTGATAAACGACAATGCTATATGTTTATTAAACTGACACAGCTGAGCCTATTACAACTCGTAAGTTAAGTTGTATCAACATTAGAAAATTCACGATTTTTTGTATTGCTTAACCGTACTTGAGATCGATCTATCTGACCTAAGCTTTCTTGCAAACGGCCAATATAAATACGGTTGATAACTAAACAGGCTCTCATCAGCATTTAAAATTCTCGGGGAGATACATAATTTATTAGTCTTAAGTATTTGATGCTAACCCAACTATACAATTACCTAAATTGTAAAATTCTCCCATTTCCCCTTCTCTCATTAACTCTCTCTCTCTCTCTCTCTCTCTCTCTATATATATATATATATATATATATATATATATATATATATATATAAAATTTCTCTATATTTGCTTGTCTTTTATCGCTCTATCTAGGATTGTATTTTCAGGGTATTGTGGGTTCGACCCCCCTTGGCAGATATGTGACCCCCACCTGCTAAAGATTTAGAGCTCAGTTTTAACCTGTCCCTGTGACAAAGCCCTGACGACTCCCTTTCAAATTTGACCCCCTATGACCCTCTTGGAAAATTCAACAAATTCAACCCTGACACTATCTATCCGTTCATCAACATCATCACCATCATTATCATCATCATCATAATTTTCCCTTTAATCCCAGTTTTAATAGAGTCGGGATACGAGCATCCCTCCTCGGCTCTTCTCTGTCCCATATACTTGATCTATACATATTATTCGCTTGGCACTGGGATCAGTACTATTCAGCGAGGCTTCTACATATCCATGAGACTTTTCGTTAAAATGCTTCGTTTAAATATTTCGTTAGATCTGTTATCTTCGATGCACATCTGTACAGCCGTTTCAAACAACATCTGTACAGTGTACATGTGCACGTATTGTGTAGAATTGTTGCTTTTCTTTTTTTATTAGCATTTCTTTGACTCCTTTTGATTTCTTTGACTTTGATTTCTTTGCAAGACCGTTGTATCTCTAAGCGTGTTTCGGAGCATTCTCTGAACGTACTTGACTTTACACCTATAGGCCTATGTATATTGCTATTTTACATGTGCAATATTATGCACTGTTTTAATGACATCAATGGGCACAGAATTCAGTAGAGATGCTCAGAAACGGTTACTGTAGTCTATGCTACATCATTGTTCACGGTTCAACTTCACAATTAGTACAATTGCAATATGTAAATAAATATTTACCAGCTTGGCACAACCACCCCCCCCCCTCCCCTCTTCACTCATCTTAGGTATCTGAGCTCATAGGCACCTCCATGATAAGGTACAAGCCAGCACCAGTGAGGAAATATGCCTATCATAACCGCGTCACACCTGTACATTACAAGGTCGCTAGCATTTGAGAGTTAGATTTTTTCACGACTTTCAAATAGTTCAATGACATTCGGACAAAATTATCTGTGATCTTTAATAAGAAAAACATATATATTTAAATCTAGACTGGCAAATATATGATTAAACGAATATACGATTATCAAATATCAGTTTGGCAAATGTGAGATATTTTATGGGCCGAATAAAAAATAAACATTTCTCATATATAACTCTACGTCCACAAGGTAAATATTGTGGATTTTGTAGTTACTTGTTCACGATATATGTATAGAAGCGTAACAACAATTTCAAATGAGGGATGGACTAATAGAATTATAACAGAAAATAGTAGAACTGAAACTGCTAATAAATTAGGGTACTACAATACTTTTTATAATATCGAGATCTGTTAGGCAAATTAAGTCTGATGAGCCAAGCAATTTTCCTGAACTAATTTATTCTATAAAATGCAAAATACTACACAAATATTTGATTAGTCTGAAATGGCAGAAATGGATAAACTCGACTAATTACAATTTTTCCAAAATAATCGCGGTTATCCTATATGCAAATGGCACTGTAAATTAATTTTGCCTGGTTTCTGTCATTTCTGCCAACATTTATTTTCTATCCATATGTCTTTCAATGTTCTGCAAGTGGTAGGTCCAATGTATATATTTATATTCAAATCCTATGTATCCATACCTTACGCAACCTATAGCTTGAAAAACTGTGGTGTCTGAAGTGGTTTTCCGTTATCTGTCAATATCTTTCTATCAAATCAGAAATAAGTTCCATTGATTGCCATATACCAGAGCGTGTAGATTGAAACTTGCATGGATGTAGAAGCGCATCGGTTAAGCGTTTCGTCATTGGTATTTATGTGGTGGTTTAGTAGCACACAAGTGAGCTCTATTTAGGCTCAAAAGTACAACAGAGACATTATATAGAACATAGTAATGTGTTCTTTATAAACTAATAATAGATGAGCTACAGAAGAGTTCTCTTGTTCTCTGGTAAAACACAGTTCAATAGCGACCCGCTCAGGTGATCAATAAACCAGTCTATTCTGCGGGTCAAGCCAGTGACATTAACTCATTAGATCGAAGAAACTGTAGTACACACATAAAATACTAAACACGCATTATAGTTAAATGATCAACTATGTTGAAATCTATCACTTTTTAGTACCACATGTCTAAACCGTTAGGCAATTTATTCAATTTTTTCGTGTAACCAGTCCAATTAATGTCCGAGATTTTACTCTCAGATCGGCGCGGCAGGGATTCGAACCCACGAGGGTTCAATTCACCTCAGGATCTGTCATTTAAAACTTCATGACGTTACCCCTATGCTATTATGACATTCAATACACAAACACACACAGATATATATAGGCCTATATATATATATATATATATATATATATATATATATATATAGGGCCTATGTAAAAGTAATAGAACATCTTTTGCTCTTTCCGATTAATCGAGTTGTAAGGATCGTACCCATAATCGGCACAACTGGTGTCGATTGATGAAAATCGTTTTTAAAAACACTTTGACCGGTGTTCAGTCCAAGTGAAAACTTTGATACAAATAAAAAGAAGTTTCCTGTAAGTATTTTATGGACAACATTATTGCATTAATTAGTTCTTACAAGAAAGCACCATCTGGCGATTCACTGAATTATATTATCGAGCAATAAAACTTTTTTTCTATGTTTATTATGACTTGTAACTACAAAATTTTAATGGAACTTTCAAGGATATTTATTTGCTTTTCAATGAAACTATTGTAGAAGACATGTAAATGAGGTACTTCTGTAAGCAATGGAGTCGTGTGAAGTTGTAGATCTATGTGACTACTGTCGACATGTAGATGTATGTGATCACTAGAGACACTAGATTTATGTTTAATGGCGAGTCAAAGGTCTACACCATTTGACTGCAGTTTTTCTCCGAAACGTCCGACAAAATTCAACACGGTTCTATATTCAATATTATCCACAAGTAAGCGCATGAATTAAATTTTCTTAACAGAATAATTTTTCTTAAATTCTAAGGCATCTGCGATATTAACTATATTACAAAAAACCTGTCTCTCTCTAATTAAAGAAAATACAAAAATAAATTTAGGCTATATAGTAAAAACGTTAATAATGCAGCCTTAGCTATAACTATTTCCTACAATATCCAATGATCTAAGTAGTCTGCTCAATAAATGCAGTTAGTCGACGTTCAATTTTCTAAAAGACTCAAGTGGGGCTTGGCCATTTTTCTTGCTGAGATCAATTTTGTATCTTTCGTGTGTGTAGTCCAGCAGCTTTTCACGGAACGCAGGATCCATCAGTCGTTTCTTCCACTCGTCTGCGACAGAAGCAGAAAAATAATATTCATCAAATTTGTTTCTCATGATACATTTATTCATATTTAATAGGCTTAAATTCATATTTATATAGTTTTCAAAGATGAAATTGCAATTCGATATTTTTGTGCCAAAAATGATATCATTTCTTGTTGAAAGAATTCTAAAACGACATGTGATAATTAAATAGAGACAGAGAAGAATTTTCTAATCCCGATCATGGTTGAACTGGGATTCAAGGGAAGATGAGTATGATATGATGATGATGAAGATGATGATGATGATGATGATGAGAAGAGAGAGAGAATAAAAATTAAATCGAAATAATATAATTTCCTATCAACCAAATTAATATAATACGGATTAAAATTCAGTAACAACTAACATTTTATATCAATTAAACTTTATTTAGTGTCAGTTAATTGTAATTATATAAGCATTGCACCTTATTCTGCAAGTAAAAGACTGTTTCAGAATTCTGCGGAGAGTTCAGAATTCTGCAGAGATTTAGCTCCGGAATACCTTGAACAACTTACCGGACATGGCTTTCAGAGGTCCTGCAGATGGACCTTTATAGTCATCCGGCAGATACTCATCTGGCCACATGTCCATGGGAAACATTTTGTACAGGCTTTCCATCGTACTGTGTACATGCATCTGGGTAAATCAATTAATTAATTAATTTATCAAGAGGTTAATCACCTGTAATATTATGCAAATAAATTAGTTATTAGTTACAAATTTTATAAAACGAATGGAACAGATTATAGGAGATTGACTGATTTTATGGTATGGAACAGATAGGAGAGGTAAAGATCTATTCGTATCCCGACCCTGGTGAAACTGGGATTAAAGGAAAGAAGATGATTATGATGAATATAAAGTAAACATAAGTAGCTGCAGAAACATAATAAACTCTAATTATAACAAATTTTGAGGGTGAAAATACCTGCGTAATGAAGTAGAGAAAGGCTTAACGTGCACAGCATACTGTATATTCCGTTTTATTTGTTTTGTTTATTTTCTTTGATTGTATTTTCACTATGTAGTTGTAATTTACTTAGTTTTCGAGCAGTATGTTGATGTATCAATTTAAATTAATCATTGATTTTCATTATTAATTATAAACTATTTCTCTAGCTGATGGATGTCTTAATTTAAACATATTAGCAGTAGAATTTGAAAAGTGAAATATAAAAATCTAGGCTATTTTTTCAATGAAATACAATTTTAAAAATATTCTCAATTAACAGTGCAACGTTTCCATTGCATTGCGAAAATGACTCAAGTCGTAGAATTAAATTGTATGCTAACCCTTTCCACATTTTTCTTCTTCAAAAGTACTCTCATTAGTCCGACTATCATGTCAATTAATGCTCCTCCGTTATACAGATGAAATCCCTTGACCCGGCCAAGATTACAGTCCTACGACCAATGCAGCATAACGTAAAGTGACACTATTAATAGAAATATATCAATTTGATTGGAATAAGAATTACAAATTAAAAAACTTAAATGAATTGACAATGTTTGCTTTAAATGACAAATTAAAATTGGTCAGGAGAAAACAAGTGTTTTCAAATGCGACTACTTTAGCGCTCTACTAACACGTATCATAATTAGTGACAGATATTTAATAACGCGCATTACTATAGTGGTGAAATTTTAGTCCTCTAGGGTATTTGAGCATGATCATATATAAGATTCGTTGTCACAGTTAGTTAGGCAAGTAATCTGACACTTCAGGGATATCTATGATTTCCCTAATAACATGGTCGGAGTAAAAATGTGACGTTAAACCTCTGGTAGGTTTGAATTGGGCATCTTTGTAAACTCCATGAAACAAAAAAACTCATCTCTCGCTTACACTGATTACACTCATTACATGTATTACATGGCTAGAAGCAGTTTGAAGGATAACCTATAATTAAACTATAGTCTAGTATGATGGCTCGCCCGTCCCTTTCTAAAGATGAAATCGATGTTAGTCGATTATCCAGTTTTAATCGATTAACAGTTATATCGATTAACTTAATCCGATTTAATACGATTTAAATCGATTGACATTTGTTAACATCGACCGATTTTAATAAATTATCCTATTTTAACCAAGTAACCGATTTCAATTGGATTTTTTAAATACGACTTTTGTGTAATTTTAAGCAAAAAGACAATCTAAGCCTGGTAAAACCTGGTATAAGCAGGGTATAACCTAAAACCTGTGATATAACCTGGTAAAACCTATGCTAACCTGGTAAATCTTAGTTGTGTTCTTCTGCTCAGTGCCATTGGCCCGTGTTATGTGCTTCATCGAAACACCAGACATATCGAATATCAAATGAATTCCGTTCACAATAACTTTCTCATCCAGTTCTCTGCCCAGTTCCTGCATCGACAGACTGGCTCGCATTTCATTGGCTATGGTCATGAGAGGGTCACTCAGATCTGTGGCAGCTGCAGCAAATATACCAAGAAGAAGAGAAGTTCAGTACTGATATAAAATATTTAGAATGAGAGCCAGAGAATAGAGTTTGAGGGCAAGAAAGAATGCTAAAGATTGGCTTAATCACAACTTTAAATGCTTGATTGAGAGTGCTATATACTACTTCCACTCCTAATTCAGCACATGGCAATGTTCATTTATGAATCTATGGAAACGTCACGTCCGGTGGCAGAACTTGTCTTGATTAGCTACTGCATCCTTGACACCTTGCTTCAAAAAAGTTAATCTGTGTGTAGAATTGACAAAAATAGCGAGAATCTTAACAGAAAGCGAATAGATTACTCATTCTAAATTTAATTAATTATAAATTGAATATAATATAAATTATAAACGTAATAAATTAGTTTAAATATTTTACATTCGGTTGGGAACTCTTATTGAGATATGATTTAAGATTTTATAATGCTCAACATATTATTAAATAATGATATCAGTTGCACAATAAATTTATTCTTTTTAATAAAGATCTTTTGCCCTCGGTTGAGCACATCGCCATGTGTTTCATCTATGCTTGTTTAAAATTTCTACAGCAAACTAGACATAGAAGCTTATGTTAAATTGCGCAATCAAAAGGAAGTATAGATATCTGGTGATAATAATAAATTTGCGCATCATTCGGGGAGGGGATATAGCATAACAGTTAGAGTGTTCTCCTCGAATACAAGTGGCCTTGGTACAAAGCCCAGACCAGTCACCAAATGATGTATATCTAGCCCATAGAAGGTTAATCCTGTATCAGAACATGTTGCCCATTTGTGCTGTTAACATCAATTATATGATTGACCATAGAAAGGATTGATAATAACCTGCCAGAAACCTGTAAAACAGTCTCGAAGACCGGTAAAGGGCCATGACACTGCTAAAGAAATTGTCAGAGGTTACTATTACATTATTATTATTGTATGCAAGGCAAAGTCTACCTGATTAACTAGTTTCTCTATTCTAATTCTTGAATAATCTCATGGATGAGATTATTCAAGTTTAATTTCATTTTTCAGTTATGCGTCCACTTCAAAAATTACAAGTAATAAAAGTATTAGATGTAATATATTAGTGCACTTACACAGTATTTTGAGCATCAGAGCTTGACCTTAAGATGTAACATATTAGGGCACTTACATAGTCTTATGAGCATCAGAGCTTGACCTTCCGGAGTCCGTTTCGGAAGTGGTATCATGCTTCTGCAAATAATAAAATAATGGAACTTAACTTTAGATTATCGTAATCAGGACATTAGAATTATTAACAGATAGTTATCTGTTAATAACTTATAACAATATCATTACTAAAAATTACTATTTCATCATCATCATCATCATCATCATCATAATCCTTATCATTATCTTCCCTTGAATCCCAATTTATCTAGGGTCGGGACGACTTTAGAAACTTTTGCAAATTTTCTAATTGCTTATTAATTAATAATGATTTAATAGTTAATTATTAATTATTAATTTCTATTTCCTTTACTAATAGTTAGCAATAAATGTAATTGATATTCTTAAATAGCATAACAGTACAATATTATGATAATGTACTGTTGCAGATTTATATAAACAAATATAGTATAATTCCTAATGTATACGTGTACTTAATGCTTAGTTACCAATAATGTAAAACTTTACTCCAAAGGTGGTAAAATGTTTACTTAAAACGTCATAGAATGTAGAACGAACGGAAAGAGAAGCAGAGACAGACCCAGATTAAGAATGTTAGATGATTTAAAGACCCACATTTCTGTAGACATGAAAAGAAAAACAGAAGACGGAGAAGAATGAAGGCGCTATATTCCAGAGGAGGCGTGGACCTGCCAGCAGACAGTGCACCGAGAGAGAGAGAGAGAGAGAGAGAGAGAGAGAGAGAGAGAGAGAGAGAAAGAGAGAGTGATAGAAAAAGAGAGAATGAAAATTAATCCTACTGTCGGTCAATGTATCTCTGCAGACCAGGCTCATGCGTGTCGATGTTGACCATGTACTCAGGGCAGAGTGTTCTCATGGTCAGGATCAGCTCGATCTTCTCTCTCGCTTTCAGCTGACTGAACTTTACCGTTCTAAGAACATTCAGTAGGAACTTTGTATCTGCAAAACACAATTATTGGTTAAAAAATTGTCACTTTGAAAGTAAAGAAGATTGTAAGAGGAAAGATTATAAGAGGTGTTACATGGGTTACACTACAGATTTCAATAAGGTGCAGTGCATATTATGCATTATACTGCACGTTTCAATAATATGCAGTATATTGAATTTATTTCCTCACAGTTATCCATGCTTTCAATGAATTACTAAATCTAGTTTATAGTTTAGTTCAATTCAACTGGAAATACGTAGAACAAGTTGAGGTATCAATTAAATATTTGTTTATAATGTAAAAGTAAAATTTTATAATATTTACTACAAAATTGCATTTAAATAATTAATATATTCAGAAAATAAGCAGACCAAGAAATATTATTTTTATTTCAGCTGCATATTTCTTTCACGTAATTAATTACTTTTACCCATGTTGTGTCCAGAGATGCCGAAAAATAGCCCAACCTTAGACTTCACGTGTCTTAAAAGGCGACAGAGCAAAAAAAATCCAAAAGAACAACGTTAGAAAGGGCGTATGGTTGGTGAGTGCCTAGCCTCCAGATATTGGTACACATTTTTTTTAATCCCGACCCTAGTTAAACTGAGAATCATAGCAAGATGATGAGAATGATGATCCCGTCATTCAATTACGTGCTTGATGACTAACAGAGTAATTAATTTTACCATCACAAAGCTATATAGAATTTTTTGTTTTCATTTAGTATTAACTAAATTAAGTATCACGAAGTATCATCGGATTGGTATTAAAACAACATGTTTTATAATAAATAATTATTAGTCTTATTATAAATACTCATTAGTTTTATTTGAAATATTTATTATTTTATTTGACATATTTATTGTTACCTGTCCGGCAGAGAAAATGAGTCTGAGTCCTAATCCAGGCTCGTAAAGCCTGTACGGCGCCCAGCCTCTGCTTGGGATCCTCGTTGAGTTCCTTGATGGCTTTCTGCAAGGTCGGCTCGTCGAGCGTACAAACGTAGTCCTTGTCCTCTGGGTCCATGCTTCAACTGAGAGGCTCTCAATGGTAACTTAATAGATTAATATCAATTAGTTAATTAATTACAATCGATAAATGTAGAATTTCCAGATCTTGTTGTTACAACCGGTCTATAAAAGCAGATAGTTGTAAATGTTGTGGAATTCATATATCAATATTGTCAATTTAAAATGTGAACTTGTGATAGATTGCATCGTATTCGTTGGTAAAATCGGACTTAACGTCGGTTTCTCGTGTCATAAGGATATCAGTGGTGGGAGGGATCAAGATTGCACTCACTAACATCAAGCATTTATCAACATTTTTCTGCGATTATATTTAGGTCTTTTTGAGTATGAATATGTACCTTGAACCTGCCACTTGGCAGTGCACTGAGGTAGGAAGATACTTAGGTCTACATGTAATTATAAACGATATAATAACAGTAAAGGTTTAACGTCCGTTTCCTCATACAAGAATGATGTCAGGGACGTCATATATAGGGATATCATATGTAGTTGCTACTTAAAGGCAAATTAAGATATCAGGATTAATAGTAAAATAACAATTGTATTGGATAGCAGCTATTGGTGTAAATATAATACACTGTTAATATGCCGTGTTATCGAAAGTAGTTCAATTCAATCAAATAACTTAAATTCAATTGCTTCTATATAAATTTAGTTAAGTATCCAAGCATGCTTGATTATACATGTACAATTTATGTGTAATAATCACTTAAAATATTATTGCATTAATTACGGTAAAGTTTAAATTATCTTTCATTTGACAGTTTAATTAAAACATAACATAGAGCTTATATTTTAAAAATTGAAACTTGTATGCAAGTAGATTACATAAGCTGTTCTGCGTGGCTTTAAAACTTACATGTATATACGTGTTGATTACATAAACTGATGAAATTTTTGACGTGTAACATTTACAGACACAAGCTATACCCTACCTAGTGATATGATGTAATAAAAACGTAATAAGTACTTTAGAGATCTACGTGTATTTGGCTTGGCTTGGCTCGACCTGATCTACATTAAAGCCGTTTACAGTAGACTAGAAAAGCTTGCAAAATTTTGAGTTCTAGGTATGAACTGACACAAGCTTAATTCATGTTCATGCAACACAGGTAAAACGTCGGAGACCGGTCAGAAGCCCAAGGAATAGTGATGAGAAAAATGCTTTTTGGTCGTTTTTAATTTTTGTTTTTGCTGATTGTGTGTATTTTAAAGCGCTTAATTTTTTGTACCAACTTTAAAGTAACACGGGGCCCACAGGTCATTGTTAAGGTTTATTGTTATTTTTGATATTTGGATTTGTAAATAGAGTTTAAGAATAAAGGTAATTTATTAAAGAAATAAAAAATGTCAATTGATGTTATCACTTCTCATGTGAATATATTCACGTAGTATACAAGTTTTCTATACTGACACTCCGTTGTTAGCAAAAGCCACAAACTGCTTTTGTGTGATATTCATTGTTCCAAAACAAAAAAGTGGTGTTCAATAAGTTTTAAAATAAGCTCTTACCGATTATCCATACTCATGAATCCGATATGCAATATCCAGTTTGTAATACAAAGTAACTAAAATTTCATCAGTAAAATTATTTAATATCTCCACAGAAAAAAGGTTAAGTTTATTACCGAAGAGCGATATATTAATTTTTATTTTTATATCAAACTAGCTGTAGTAGTTGCACTGTAGTATATCCAAAACTTCTGAAAATCCGTGAAATGATCCATAAAATCTAAAACCCCTTGAATAAGAAACTTTCCTGGTTGACCACTAAGATAAAAAGACGGGTTTCAATAGATTTTACGAGAAGCGCCTTGCAGTGTACAGGTGCACAATAGTAGTGAAGCCTAGGGCTGCGAGCTTACTTAAGAATCTACATGTAAAAGACTTGATTTTATTATTTCCTTGTGCGTGTGAATACTTTTACCTTTTGCCTACAGACATTGAAGAATATTCTATTTTCGGCTCTAGTTTTAGCCGTTTCTTGAATATTTTATGTTCGCAAACATTAAAGCTCCTGTCCTAGTTTTGGCTCCAGTTTGAGTTGCTTCTTTATGTAAAATTTATAGCTATTTGTCACAAGGCGATCAAGCAGGTTTAGAAGACAGTTAAACAATAATCTCAAGTGAGCCATTAACTTCTATATGACAACATAGGATCATAAACTGGGATCTTGAGTTTAACTTCCCATAAAAAGCAGTTGACCCAATGGGCTAAAGTGGTATAAAAAGAGCAGGCCTATCAGATTTTTCAAGTTAGATGACCATTATGAACAGTAGCGAAATCTAAGCCGTATCTATAATCCATAACAAGCCTAAGTTTATGGAATTAGATCAAAATCAGGTTAGAAAATGATTAATTTTGAATATTCAATTTTTTTCAAAATATACAAAATCCCATTTGTGCACTTCTTTCAATCTTTCTGTCTTTATCTCTCTATCCATTTGACTGTCACACTCCAGACGACATCACTAGTAAAAAGAAGGCCCTCCATGTCTTCTAATCCACATGCATGTTTTTCACAAGGAACGCATACTCCGCTCTTTTTTGCTAATACTCTTTCTTCGTAATATTTGCTAAATTTTTATTTAAATCTTCTTGATCAATAACATTATTTTTTCATATAGTCTCATTTTTTAGCTTTTAATTTCTTCATAACTGCAGTACAGTTCACTGCATTACTCAGTATGTGTAGATATATTAAGAGAAAGAAATTGCCCTTGTTTCGGTCAGCGATCTACCAGTTTATTAAAGTCGAACAATGACTTTCAAGACGTTATACGGTGTAGACTATTGGTTATATACGAAGTAGAGCCTCTTTTATAAAAGTAATAGTAGAGGCGTCAGGTTGGTAATGTGTTTAACATCAAGGTTCAGAAGCGCATGGCACCTACAAGGTTACTAGGCTAACTCGAGCTATAGGGTCCAGAGAATATCTAAAGCTTATTTGAGTTTAATTACGAACCATAAAAGTTCATGGCGGCTTATTACTAAATCTCTCCTTTAGACTAATTAATAAGATTACCTTGTTTTAAGCCACTTTATTAAAAAATGAAAAATATTCGAGTAAAACATCACAGTCGTATTAATATTAGAGATGGGAATTTTATGAATTTCCTGAGTTCGGTTCGGTTCGTTGAAAATGAAAGTCCGGTTAGGTTCGGGTTCGGTTAGCAGTTGACAATTTTAAGAGTTCGGTTCGGTTCGTTGAAAATGAAAGTTCGCTTCGGTTCGGGTTCGGTTAGGGGGTTGGCTACTAAAGCCGAATAAGACCCGAGTCATGGATTAAATGGGATCGGGGAAACTATGCAGGGATGTCACCAATATTAATATACCTCGTTTTCCTAATGCTCATATGGCACAGAGAATTAAGAAGTGTAGTAAAATTCGTGAACCACCGGGAATCGAACCACGGACCTCTCAACTTGGCCTCGAGCGCGCTAACCATTGCGCTACAGTTCATACAGATACTACACTTCCCAATTATATACTAATGGAATTTATGCCTAAGAATGCTCGATATGCTTCATTGGGCTTAGCATATCTTGGTTTCGACTCAATTAATATATATCTCGGTGTCATGGGGGACGGTATCCCTTAAATTCTACTTGTTCAAATTCTTTAATGAATTGTATGCTTAAATTCTAAATTCTCAGTACCAGGTTGACCAGACTCTGGTTTGCCGTTTATGGCTAATTTCCTTCTATTCAACGGGGGTATACACATTAGCGACGGGACTTCCAGGGTCCCCGAAAGCACCATTATCCACAAGACGGCCTTTAAATACATTAGGTTAGGTTAGGGGGTTGGCTACTAGAGCCGAATAAGACCCGAGTCATGGATTAAATGGGATCGGCGAAACTATGCAGGGACGTCACCAGTATTATGTTCGGGTTCGGCTTGCTTTCCAACTAGCAAAAGTTCGATTCGAGTTCGAAATGGTTTGGTTTGGATAATGTTGCAATTGTTTAACTTTACTTATAATAATTAAGGTTATGACAAACATGTTTAAAATGGTTTATGCTAAATATGCTTAAAAATAATAATAGCTGCCCCATTATTTCACCTGGGTAAAAATATGACAATGAAAATAGGAGAGAAGTGGTATTTATTCCTGTACATTTCTTAAAATATTTTTAGTTGACCAACAAATGTTTATAATATAGATAATTAGCTTTATTATTGTATTTGAAATATTCTCCTTGATTATAACGAGCAAATAGAATGCTACATCTATTTTTAAATTTTTATTGTCACTATAGACATACATATTAGATGCGTTTATAATTAAGTGGAATTGTCATGGCTAAATTTGATCCAATATTTCATAGACAACGTGCAATTTAGTAACATAAAAATGTCAAATAAAGATGATTTAGTAAACACGTGTACTTCCATAGAAAAATGATCATAATATACACCGTTTGCTATCAACTGACCAGTAATAAGCTTCATAATTTACCTTAGGGTTTCAAATTTGAAACTCTCAGATCAATTATGAAGGTACGAAAATAGTTATGAAATGATTGCATTGCTATGGTGTAAAAGTATTTACTCCAGATAGCCTTAACACATATAGAATGTCATATATAATTATTTGTAAATCTGGATGAAAAAAATATTAAGGTAGCACACTAAAATTAAAAAAAATTAATAATTTGAATTTAACAAGAACAAATCCACCTAGATTGAGTAAAGCATTTTCAGATTTTTATGGGATACTCTCATCACTTTTGCCCCTTTGATGTTAATCTTCATTCCATATTTCAATGCCTTATGTTTCAGACTATCCAGTATCTTTTTGTAGGCCCGTCTCGCTTCCCGCTACCATTCCTTTGTACCGCTACCATTATAAAATTGTGTCGGAACCAGATTTACCTGAATATATGTTATTAGATACTGTAAGACATGTAAATACAAAAAATAATATATATTTGTATTGTTCTTATTACCTTTATTTAATGTCAGGCTGGTGAAGAAGAAAGGAACTACAAGAGTTTGGTTCAGTTTGGTTTGGACGAAGTCTGGGTTCGGGTTCGGTTCGGGTTCGGCCAGAGTGTGGGTTCGGGTTCGGATTGGTTCGGCCAGAGTCTGGGATCGAGTTCGGTTCGGTCAAAATTCTAGATTTTAGGATTCGGTTCGGTTCGGGTTCGGTTCGATTCCCATGTCTAATTAATATCCTCTACTGCTGTACTTTCTCTAATGCAATGATACGAAATTCTTACAGATAATTCTTTTCATAATAATATGACTATAGAGTCCCCGCCCGGCGATATCTAGGTCTTGGTAATCGTTATCAGAAAAGTACCCATAGTCTAGAACAAAATTTAGGGTTGAATGAAGCTCCCCGGGCATCGATCAAATTCTTTTAATATGGACGTACAGGATTTCACTGAACAATGAATATTAATGTAGAAAATGTGTTCAGATAGCCTAAAGCACATGGTTTGTAAAATAATTAATTATAACAGACATCTGCTAGTCCATACTGTTCAAGTAGGCTAAAGACTATAAATTATCAGAGCAAATAGAAGTTATCTATCAAGATAGGCTACTCCTACCAAGGTTTTTCAACTAGATAGGACCCATGCATCTAAATGTGGGGTCAGAATATATGGTTTATTAGCAATTCGAACTGTATTGTTTATCACGTCATTCAAATATATGCAATTATCCCGTAAATTTGAGAATCATATTTGTCTGGACTTTATTTCTCAGCATTTAAATTTTGATTAAGATGCAATTATTTACTACGTCACTTCTGTTTCCACTACATCATCATCATCATCATCATCCTCCCTCAAATCCCAGTCCAACCAGGGTCGGTACACAAACAGACTGTCTCAAATCCTCTCCGTCCCACACCACACCACCAGCCAATCCCCTATTCGAGACTTTTCCATTCGTTTAAATATTTTGTAGCAATTTCTGGAGCCTAGGCGCTCACCAACCGAATGCCCTTTCTGACGTTGGTATGGATCTTAGTGCTTTAGTAGCCTTCTAAGACACGAGCAGTCACCGGTTGGTCAATTCTTCAAACAACCTGGACACAACACGGGGAAACTTCTATTTCTACTACGACTTAAGTAAAATACAGAATGCAAAGAAATGCAAAAGTGGAGGGAGGTAATAGAGCTAATTCAGAAATCAACTTCTTAATTTTAAAATATAATTGTAAAGAAAACTCTCACTAAAGGTTTACGACATTTATTTGGGTGAATCACCTTCGTTATTTATTCAATATCTGCCTATTGTGGAGTTCTGCGATTTATAATTGTAAAAGCTCTCTAGACCAGAATTACCAATAAAACAATAAAAAAAACTAAAACAATATTATAAAAACAATATAAAAAATCAATATAAAACAATTCATACACATGTACATACATTTTAATAGTAAATATCGGGACAAATCAACTTAGTTGTGAACAAACAATACGATGGAATTATTCTTTGCAGCTTGAACAGCTTGAAGCTTATTCTGTACTATGTACACTAATGCTTTTCTTATAATAACCTAAAATAACCTAGCAACTAGAGTGTTACCGTCATCCATGACAGCATTGAGCACTATTATGACAACTCCAAACAGCTGATCAAAGATGGTTCGAAACAGTGCCAATTCCAAAATGAAGAAAACCAGTCCAAAGATAAATGGAATACTTAACCGCAACTATTCAATTTTTCTCTTACACCTATTCATTATCAAAGCATTAGTGTATTACACCTATTCATTATCAAAGCATTAGTGTATTATATTGTACAAGTTTCGAGGTTCAAAATTAACCTGTCGACTTCTGATGATGGAGCATGAACACTACCCTTGAAAACTCTCTCTCTCTCTCTCTCTGTTCTCTTTTAGTGAACTGCCTAACGGTAGGTCCAGTTCATCTAACTCTTCCAACCAATTCTATCCTCAGCCTACCTTGAAATTTCATCTTAAAGGAAAGTGAAATTTGATTATTTTGTATATATGGTCTTCGCCAGAGTTCGCTAATGATCGCAGAATATCACGTCATGCAAAAAGAAAGATTGTTAACAGATAAACGTCATTTTGTGACAAATTTCCTGCTTTGTAGTTCTGTTATATTAAAAAAAATTATCTACATAATTCTCTACAGATGTATTTAATTCCATAGCTATGGTTGAGCCAGTTAATCGGATCCGTTTTACAAAACTTCACTAATAGATGTATTTTAAATCATTCAACTAATACTGGACAAAGCAAAATTTAACTTTAAAAATACATTATCTGACATGAGAATTTCGTTTAAAATTTAAACTTTTACCCAAAATTTTGAAAGTCGAATGTAGATTCTTATAATTGTATAATAATTATTCTACGTGAAAATAATTAGTTTTTCTTAAAGACAATGTAACCAATCCAAAAGCGACTTTAAATTTATTTAATTAAATATATCCCTGCAGAAACTATGATACCGATTGTGCAACGAATAAAACAACAAAATGTTAAATCTCCAAATTGAATTATATTAATATAAACTGATTTGGTGTACCAAATGACACTGACTTTAGTGACAAATTCAGAATATTTTCCACCGATATATTGCACTGGAAAGATTTAACTCATTCAGTCAACTTCCTTTGAGCGGTTCCTCCAACGCTTTGACAGGACACTAAATTTTAAACGATCGAACGGCGGTCTCTATGCCCAATCTATGCTCATGATATATGAAAAGTGAACGATGACCGCAAGTCCTGATTTGGAATACAGATGATGTCTGATTTCAAACTTTTTAATTCCCTCGCAGCTCCGGAATTCCCTTCTGAGTGAGAAAGATGATATTTCAGTTGAAAAGTCAAGGTCGATGTCGAGGTCGCAGATGTAAAATCAATCAATCAATCAATCCCAATAGAGTTTAGATGATTTATATCATCGACCTCTCTGTACTTTTATCATCCTCGTTTTTTCCCCTTGAAACCCAGTTTAAATAGGGTCGGAATTAACCTTTCCATTTGTTTTAGAAATTATAGTAATTGCTGGAGCCGTGCTCACCAAACGAATGCTCCTGCTAGCGTTTGTTTTGCTCTCAATTATTTGCCTTGTTTTTGTGACACATGCAGTTCACGGTTGGTCTATTCTTCAACAATCCGGACACAACACGACCTCTTTTTACTTTAATTTTTATTGTCTAGTCTTTCACTTAGAGATATCAGATCAAATCATTTTCAAGCTTGAATGTCTTAATAGCCCCGTGTGTAGAGCACCGGGTTAAAAGTCTGGAAATTCTAAAAGTTACAAAATTAAAGTGACTTGAACTGTCGGGGAATCGATTTAGGACTGACTGATCAGGAACTAAATTCTCTGACATTATCTGAACCATTAAATGAAAAATGAACTGAGCTGCGTAAACATTTAAAGAAGAGATGCAAAATACAATAGATATCTCAGTGTTATACGAGCTTCCAATAGGAATTAATCAGCAGTAAACTTTACCTGTCACTAAAGGCGACTAAGAAATCAGGATGAGAATGAAAAACAACCTCAGAAGTCAGTTTTCCGATGCTACATTAATAATTGGAAAAGATTTAGACTACGATTGAATCAGACTATTACTGTAAATGAGCATGAGAGAGACGAGTGTAAATATTGAGTGTAAATATGTTCCTGAAGGTTCCACTTAGTAGAACAATGAAGAGATAGTTTTGTTATAATTAAGGGGCTTTGGCTTTTGGTGGCGGCAAAGCATTTACTCAGCATAAAATGAGTAAAAATATTAATATTCGTTTAATTGCAAGTACTTTGACGTCCCTAACACTATCCCTATGACGTCCTTTCTGCATTTAATTGACGTCCCTGACATCATCATTGGATGTGGAAATTGACGTAAAACCTTTATCATTATTATTATTACTCTATATTTTACATGTACTGTAAGTAAGCTTTGCTTATTTTCATTCTATAGTCCTAATACACCGAATATAAGTCATAAGCTGCAGGATTTAATCTAAGACTGATTTGGAATCAGGATTCTTGTGATCTTATATCACTGGAATATTGAATTCCAGGGATATGGGATTAATAAGAGGTGATACGGCTTAACGGATATGGTGTTCCGCTCGTATTCAAGTTGCCTGGGTTCAAAGTTAATGTCAGTCAACGCGCAACCCACTCCACGTGAGCGAAGGTTCAAAGTACATTACTCAGGACGTGCTCAGCCGATATATTTCACTTCACGAATGTGAATATTGTCGGCAAAACAGAACCTAACAGTCAGCCGAATATCACAATTAATTTAAAGAATCTCGGCCATACGCGCTTCAACAGCAACTTGTTACACAGTCAAGAGTCAAGTGAAGGTTATACGATGGTTGAAAGTTGCGATGTACGCTAACAAGAAGAAAGACCAATGAATAGTTGATATCATATCCATCAACTGATTCGCTACCTTGCAATTACAATTGTCTGAATTGTTGGTTATCTTGTACTTCAATGTTTTTAAATTACCGAGTCGCCCTGCGATTCCTTTTCATTAGCGTTCGGACGTGTGATTGTTTGAAATCTCTCTTCTTTGATCTTGGATCATCTCTGAGTGCAAATTGGCGTGCCCTCAATCATTTATTTGTCAAATTACAAATTTCTGAATCCAGCCAAATTTGCCTCTCTCGGCTTCGAACCTCTAAACTCTGAGGTAATTGAAGAGGACGGCGACGAAGCTAACATAGCAATGAGACCTCAACCCGACTACTGTTTGAATTCAAGCATTGCGATATTGAAATAACAGTCTAACATTTATAATTATACCTTCTCCATTTCTAATAATATCATTAACTACTCCATTAATAAGAACTATAAGAGCTATAACAAGCACAAATTGATGAATTGCATTTGAACTTAATTTAATTTATTTTATTCCAGTAATTAACTCCTCCATTAATTATCAAGAAACAGAAGCAGCTGTACAATTATTAACCCAAGAACTGGAAACAAAATTATTATCTTAAGAATAAGGGCAGGAGAAAATGAGTACGCACTTTCAAGGAAAGTGTGTTTTTTCTTAGCTATCATATTTATTAAAACAATTTTAATGACGAAATATATTGGTACGTTTAGAAATGAATTCGGTTACGAAATGATTACAATGTTTGGTTTAACATAAGCGATTCTCAATAATTTTAATTAAGATCTATTATTAATTTAATTACTAATGATATCTTGATAATCAAACCTTTGCGTTAACCCTGCTTAAGACGTGCATCTAATCAAGAACCTGCCCCAGTCGCTGGGTATTAATGTCCATAAATATTTATATTCTAAATATCAATTCTGAATTTTTTACTTCCTTTTAGAGAAGCTTCTTTAATAGGGCAATTTACGATAAATTAAAACTATAAAAATATTAAAATTCTTATTTTACACGAAGTTGTTTACTTAAATTGAATTATAATAATAAAATAGCTTAGATGCATTAGCCTATATTTAATTGAATGCCGAGAACTGTCAAACTCTAAAAGTTTAAGTCGCGATCGGAAACAGTGACGTGGGATTACGTAAACATCTTCCTTCCATTGCCTTATTGGACGCCAATGTCATCGGAAACTGGGTGAAAATACAGAAATTACGAAATGGGATTCTACACAAAACATTTCTTTCAATCTTATTTAAAATTATTCAAGCAAATGTACAACTAAAGCGCTAAAACGAAATTAGCCACAAATTCAAGAAAAAATTTGGGAGGTTTTTATCCTGACCCAGACCCCCTGGTGGTTCTTATTCTATAGGAGGTTCAACCCGTACCAATTTCACATTTCTTGATTAGTGTGGCCCCGGGCTTCGGTTCAACTGGAAAGAAGAATGAAAATTTCTCGAGTATGACACAATGATTGGCCTTCAAATCAGTTTTGGAAGAAGGTCATGAAATGTTGAATTAATATCGTAATAAATAAAAGATTGTATTAGATTTGAGCTGAAATATGTTTTCCTATTGTAGTATTTATTAACAATATCCGAATTTAATTATTCGATACTTATACATATCTGACGGATTTTAAGTGGCCTTCATAATTCAAAATTGTAATATATGTACTAGATACTTATTAATACAACAGAGTAATAGGTAGCCTAGTAGGGTGTTTTCCCTTCGCATTCCGCACTGTTGATCTTGATAGTGACCCAGAGTCCCAGACACAACACGAAAATACCAATAAACATATATACGTATTTTATTTATATCCTCTCACAGAACTCCTGGAAATCATCTAAGTTAGAGTCTGTATAACCTTTAACAGTCGAAAGCGGTTTGTCTACATTATTGCTCGATGCTACATCAGTATTCAGTATAGGAAATGCTGGAGTCACAAAGCTTTAGCCAGCTGAAAATTAATTATTAATCATTTCTACAGTTTACACTCCTTCCGGTATTTTTAGGGTCCAGGCCAAAAAACGATTTTCTCAGACCGTTCCAAAAGGAGCTGCAAGAGTGTACCATCTTAACTATTTAATTATAAATAGACTTTGAATTAATCAATATAAATTTTGCTTCGGGTTCAAGATAATGTCAGACTAGGAATCTACAATAACATTGTTAAGATTGTTTTTAATTTACGAGTTCGCATGAATTTTCTAGATAATCATAGAAAATTATTTTGCGCGTATCTGTTTGTGAGTTTCCAATGTCACTTTATGCCTTAGCCTCTGTCCTTGTCTTTGATGACATTATGGAAACATTAAACATTTTTTAAACACATTTTAAGCCTATCGTTGCTTTTTTATTTCATACAAAGTTTGTCAGATAGAATATCAATCTTTGATCTTAATTGCTGAAATAATCTATTTTTGCATTTTTATAAATCTGATAAAATACATTAGTAATCTATCACATGAACATCTAATATACTAATAATGGAGATACTAGATATTGCTTGTTTCCGCTTTATGCCAGTAAAGATATCATTTGATGGTAATGAATGTTAATGGTATAAATAAATCATCGAATGAGTTTCTCATTTGCCGTTTTCATAGTAATTGTGTAATAAAACCTCATTCAGTTCTACTTTGTCTCCTCTCTGCTTCGATCAATAATGAAATCCTCCCTAACAACTTGAACGTTTTATCGACCAATTCTTACGTAAGAATGAGGGCCAAACATATAAATAACTGACCCTCTGCACCTCGATAAACAATACGCACTCTTGTTCATGATATTACCCAAAAGTACACATGCAATAATAATAATAATAAAGATTTAACGTCCGTTTCCTCATCCCTGTTTGATGTCAGGGACGTCCCCACAAAACACATCACTACAGATGTAGATGTATAGTGTAGAC
The DNA here is from genome assembly GCA_905160935.1 of Enchytraeus crypticus. Lineage (NCBI taxonomy): Eukaryota > Metazoa > Annelida > Clitellata > Enchytraeida > Enchytraeidae > Enchytraeus > Enchytraeus crypticus. The sequence continues at coordinate 660,172 of CAJHZI010000266.1, forward strand.
TTAAAATGTAAGTAACAACAACAATAATTACAACGGTAATGTGGTCAATGACAACACCAAACACCATGGAACTAAACCAAGCCGATCAGCAAAACCCAAAACGATCCAACAAGAAGTAAAAACAATATCTAGAAATTGCAGAATACAATCGTCATGCTGACTAACAATTGTATATACACTACTATACAAATATCCAATCAGCTTACATATATCACCTGTGAACTTATAAGTATCCAGTAAAATTTCAGCTTACATAAACTTAGCAATAAAAGTTTCAAAACACTGCTGTTAATGAATTAAAATCAATTTTTAGTATTGTGCCAAACAAATTGACTAGAAATCATTATTACACGTATCTAATGACTTTGGGTTTAGTCACAAATTCAAATGTCGTTAAAATGTGTATTGTAGTTTATCGTCATAATACTGCTTCACTTATTATTTTAAGTCATAGCCATAATCACATCTTGGTCATTAGAACAACTGTACCAAGTTTCGCAGATGTTCCAATCACTTTCTTCACCAAGCACGAAATTTTGGTTAGCGCATTTGAACACGCAGCTTACTTTTAAAAATCAAATGCTGTTATAATTAATAAAATCCGGTACCTAAATTTACTACCAGATAATTTATATTATCAGGTAGTAATTTTTACATTTATATATGAAATTTGTATTAAATTTAAAATAATCTAATTTAATTTTTGTGGATCAGAGGAGGGAACCTGAAATCGCGCTTTATTTTTCGTACGTAGCGGCGAGTGGAATGACAGGAATCAGTTAAATTAACAAAAGGTTAGCTAATACGCTAGTATTAATGAAACGTTAGCATGTTAATGAACATGTTAATTTTAACAGTAGTCATCAAGTGAATTAAAAATATATGTCTAAAAACGAAATTCAAAACTAGAAACTGGAACAGCTAAATAGAGATATTGATTAAAGTATAAATATAATAATATCAGGATGCCATTCAAAAACAGTCAAATGTTTTCAGAGATCATAGGAGGAGATCGTTTATTTTGAGTGTCGGAGCAACAACACTACCAAAATTTGAAATATAGTGTGAGCGCAACAGTACGCTCAATTATGAAGCATGATACTGTCAAAGTATCGAGACAAAAAATCCCGTTGCTCCTGTTAAGTCAGCGAGGATGTCCAGGATAGTTCTATTCTTTGTCACTGTCCTGTTATCTTCTTAATTCTCATTGGACATGGGATCAAAATTATCACTTTAGAACTTTAGTCTGCTCTGTACAATTCGAAAATCCATCTAGCGTATTCAGGAAGCTGAAGACTCAATAATATCTGCAGACAGCAAATCCTCCAGTTTTTGAAACTTCTCTGCTAAACCGCTTCATCCTCATAACCTTTTCGTCCACAAGACGGAGTCGATTATGCCTCTACGTCAGATTTGGCAGTATGACGTCACTCGATATAATTTATCAGCACCTTTCAGCCGGCTCGGACGTCCATCTCTAGCATCGATTAAACGGGACATCCGGTCATAACGCAGAGAGCCATTGGACTCATCACGATAAATCCTTCTCACTCGTCCGCGTGTCTCACTTAAAATAGACAGATACTGCGGCAGGCTGGGATTTCAATGAGTGGGTGCACTTTCTTCCTGAGGGTGCGCTTTCTTCTTGAGAGTGGACTTTCTTCTTTAGGGTGCATTTACATCTTGAGGGTGTACTTGAGAGAGAGATGTTTATTCAATACAATTCATTTCCAAATCATAAACATAAAAAGAAATTAAAAAATTAAAAATAACAGTGAGCATTGAGCAACCTACATGTCAGAGTTCATGTAAACTTAAACTTTCATCTTTATGGTGAAGCTTCCTCTAGCGTATGTATTAATTCTTATATATTTACAACCTGAAGTGTGAATTCCATTTAAACATCAACGTTTTATACTCAACGTGAATTTTATCTCAAAATTGCACTTTCACATGTATTAAATTCAATGCAATAATAATAAAATGTAATAGTAATAGTAATAATAAAATAAATGTATTACATTCAAAGCTTAATCCATTCAACTTGGCTAGACATTCTCGTTTTAGTGCCTAATAATAATAGTAATAATAACTCGCACTCCAGCGTTTTAATGCTGTACGCACTCGTGGCACATTGGCGAATGCGGCCTCTCAGAGCCTAGAGGAACTATTTTAAATATTTTTTCATCTATCTTTTAATTAAATAAAGTCTTTTATAATAATAATAATAATAATAATAATAATAATAATAATTAAGGCTAGCGTCAGTTTCCTCACTCGACAGCGATGTCAGTGACGGGAGAACCCAGGATTTGAACCCCGAACATACTGATCCACGGTAGAATATCTTACCGACTTCGCCCATGGCTCCAGTCACACTATAATAATAATAACAGTAATAATAATAATGATGACGGTAATAATAATTATAAGTTAATAATCATTAATAAAATTGAGCAATTGCAATGCTCATCTTTCATATCGAACAGCTGTTTTAAAACAGTCTGGATGGGAGCTAGCTCCTACCTCTTTTTTATTTTGTCCATATTAGAAATGCGGAATATGTTAGAATCCCATTGGAACTGAGATAGTGCTAGAATTGGTATTCACAATCCGGTCGCTTCTACGTATTTGCAATGCCTTTCCTTAGGACAATTAACCTGAAAGTTATTTAGAAGCTTTTCAATTTTTATGAAGAAGTACATTAAGGAAATACTGTCAGAAAAACATGGCTTAGAGATTTCTGATCCTCTTGTAAATTTACAGATGACTTCTTGTGGAGCGGTCAACACGTAGAGAGTTTACATGCAATTATTTCGTAACTTATGACGTTATTCCAACTCTTTAATGGATTCGAATGACAAGATGATATCCACTATTTATTTTGAACCGTTACTCTAAATGGGAAATATATTCTAATATGTATTTTAAGGGACATTTTACGTAAGTCTATAAGCAAGATTAGAAAATAATACTCTAGCCAGTAACAAACTCTACGATTAATTGCATTATAGAAAAAAGTTATAATAAGGCTCATTTCGTGTGTGGTATATGGAAATCTTAGAACTTGGAATCAGCTTGACTCTTCAAACATTTAAAACTCAAGTAGTAATTATGAGCTGCCCGAAAATCTCTCTTGAGTCGCCACAGGCCGAATCATAAATTACAATCAAATCAAAATAATTTAACGTCCGGTTCCTCACCATAGGGCAGCGTCAGGGACGTATCTTGCATACTCTGCACTTATCGACGCCAAAACACCACGTGATGACTACTTAATATACAAAAACTACAAGAGAAAGCGTGATCAAAGCAGTGCCAAGATCCAAAGCAAGATGGAAGCAATATAAATTATTTATTTTAATAAACACGTGTTACTCTAGATGTATTTTGATCTTATTTATTTTACATTTATTTTAGTACTTGTAAATAGCGATATTTATGATTAATTATAATTATGTAATGTTTAATGTCACGTCATACTCAGAACATAGCTATTTTTTTAAAAACGTGATTTTGTATTTATGTCAAAATTTCCATCTCAGCCGGAGGTTTAAAAATCTATAAAGCTAAGGTTAATATCCCTTAATATATCATAATGATAACTTATGATATGATCCTGCTTCAGCTTCGAAACCATGATCTCATGTCTACCGTGAATATATTCTACCAACTCGATCTTTAAATATGACGCTAGTATGATATATATTAATATATATATATATATATATATATATATATATATATATATATATATATATATATATACATGTATCCAGGGTGAGTAAAAAAAAGATTACACCTGCAAAAAGTTTGAATATCTCAGACTACTGTTAATATTTTCCTATAAAACTTTTACCAATTACTAAAGGACTAATTTCTAATGGGGTGGCCAATTTTCATCCATTTTTGGTACATAGATTGGCCAGTTATGAAAGTTTCAACGGAGCAACCTCCATTTTAACCTAAAAATGGCGTTTGCTACAACGGGAAGGGCAGATTGCACTTTATTGACGAGAATGTAACGGTGAACTCTCAGTATTACGTCAATACTTTGCTTCCGGAGCTGTTTGATGATTGCTATGTTCTTCTACCAAATGGCTTCATCTTTCAGCAGAATGGTGATACGACTCACGCATCTCGTCATGCACAGGAATGGATCAGCGAGAGAAACCCGGATTTCATTAAGAAAAATGAAAAATGAATGGCCTCCAAACTATCCCGATCTAAATTCTCTGGATTACTATGTCTGGGGAACCATGCTGCATCTCTAGCAGAAACACCAGTCGAAGCCTAGAAACAAGATAGAACTGCAGAAATTGCTACAATCGATCTGGGAGAGAGTGCCCCAGCTGGATTCAACAAGGCTGCCCTAGCGTTCCGAAAGCGACAGCAGTCCTGGGTAGAAGCTGGAGAAAAGCATATCAAATAGTCAGCAATGCTAGCAGATACAAATAGTTCTTTCTGAACCTCTATAACGGCCCTTTTCCGAGCCAAAATAAAAATAAAATAAAATATAGTTTATATTTACAGTGCATTAAAAAATGGGGGGTTGCTCTGCTGAAACTTGCATAACTGGCCAATCATTGTACCAAAATGGATGAAAATTGACCACACCATCAGAAATTAGTTCTTTAGTAATTATTAAAAGATTTATTGGAAAATATTAACAATAGCCTGAGATATTCAAAATTTTTGCAGGTGTAATCTTTTTTTTACTCACCTTGTATATATAAACTTCAGACGCTGCTTTTCGTTAGCTTCGCGTTATAATCAAGTATTTTCCTGTAATTCTAATCTTAATTTTGTCGCCTTTAGTTAAAATAATAATTAATTTAATTACAAATAAAAATGCAATCTTTCACAACATTAACCGTTTTAAACTCCGATTCTTCGTCAGCTTTTCTTGTCCACTCGATTCTCCAGGCGACTCCAAGCACAGAGACCAGGTGTTCGCTCTACGGACTCAGAACATTTCTTGGCGATATTAATTTTCTATGGAAGATTTATTGCTCTAGCCGAACACCCTGTGTTTGATTTGGCATTCTATAGAGGCGTTCTGACCTTTCTTAATTTCCCCGGCTGGCAGAACATTTTTCTTCACATTTTCAATCTACTAGAATTGATTTAATAACTGCATAGACGTTCAGAATTTCAAATTTATAGAGAGAGAGCTGCTCAGTTACTTTTGTCTTAATCGATGCTTAGTGGAATATTAGCTTTTCGATTGAGTGCTGATCTCAGAATCTTGAGAATGAGACTCTAATACCGGATTTGTTTTAAGTGAAAAGATTTTTTGAGGATTGTGTTTAAACTTCGGTAGGAGAGTATCAAAATGAATGTAAACATGAAAACATCATTTGAGAAATTACGATAATTAAAAAATTAATAATTATGTAATTTAAAACAAATTAAAAAGTAATGAAATATTACAAGGAATAGAGTAATCAAAAAGCATAAAATTAAGCAAATACACCCATCAAACGTATATTATATCTATCATTTTATCGCAGTATCAGATTCTATTTTATGATCAGATTTTGACAGAAATATGCTAACGTTTCTTATATGTTCACATTTTAAATAGGAAATTTGTGCAGTATTGTACAATATTTCAGAATTTAATGGAACTACAGTATTTGCTTGGAGTTTTTTATTTTAAATTTACTTATTCGCGTGGCCCTTTTTGCTAGCCAAAGTCTGTAATTGACGTTCTTGGTTTTTTCATGTGAACTTGTTTGCGTCAACCTGATGAGAGCCCGTCTGTAGATGTCTTAACCACGGGAAGTACGAATAGCATTTATTGAATGCTATAGGTCTATAACATAACATAACAGCAACTAGAGTGCTATAGTAAAAAATTACAACATCGAGCACTATGGGGACAAAATCAAGCCGACGAGCAAAAGGAAGATCCAAAAACAGTGAAAATTCCAAAATCCAGAAAATCAGTCCAAAGAAAAGGAAATTAAAGGAAAGGAGGTTTTTGAGCTGGTCGCAACTCGTGGACACTGGATGGAAAAGAGGGATGGCAAAGGTAGGTCTTCAATTGGCTATAGAACAGCTCATAGGAAAGCAAAGGCCGAAGGTAAGCTAGGTCTCACAAGAGTAATTAATTTAGAAGACCGAGAAACAGCAGACTGCATCACTTTAATCAAGTGAGATATATAAGTTTGTCCAGGGATGGTGACGGACTTAATATTTCTTAATATTTCTATATATCCACTAGCAATCCGTATCCGTAACACGGGTATTGTTAGCGATCTTTACCTCTCTTTAACTATCTATACAAAGTAAGTGCAATGTAGTTGTAAAAACGTTAACTCTAAACAAATGTGGTTATATGAAAAAATAAGTTATTGATCATAAAAATGAAATCAAACAATATCAAATAAACGAAAAATTGGTACAACTTTCCATGTGAAAACCTCCAATGGAAGACAGACATTTTACGTCCTCTCGTAAATTAACTCTTGACGCCTTATGTGTGACTCACAGAGAGAGAGAGAGAGAGAGAGAGACCTTTCCTTCTTTCATTCTTGCATCTCTGCCTTTCTTTGTTTTCTTTTTCTCGTCCCTCTCCCTCCCCTCTCTTTACTTTCATTCATCCAATTTCTTCATTCACTCCAGTGGGACCGTATCTTTTACCCTTCAACTGTTGTACATTGAGACTTGGTCATAATTTTGAAAGTTCGAATTAGTGAGCAGTACGGGGCCCCCACCCGCGGGGCCCCCGCTAGGCCCCGCGGGGGTTGGAAAGAATTCGAGCGGGGGCCCCGCGGGGTCGGGGGCTGGTTTTGCGGGGCCCCCGCGGGGTTAATTTGTGAAGTAATAATCTATTTTTTACTTCAATACTGTAAATTGGAATACTTTCAACCTCCCCCACCTCCCTTCCTCTCCGCTTCTCCTCTCATTCAGTCTTCGCTGCCACTATCAACTACATAAAATGACTGTGTGACTGTTATACATTGTTCTAAAGAGAAAAGAGCGTCAAAGAGCAAAAATATCTAATGAGATTAGAGAAGATAAGTGCAGAAATAAGAAATACCGAAGGAAATCGGTGATTTCGCAGATCAACGACTTAGAAGCACTTAGTCAGAGACTGCAGATTGTGTCCTGATAAGGAAACATGCTAACACTACTTCATTCTGACAGATGTAAGAAAAATAGTACAGTGTAAATCCGGTCAAATGCCAATAAGTATTTAATTTAAATTAGGTGTCAATTCAATCTGATGTCAGTTAATCCCTGCTCTAACCGTAAATCCTGTCATTCAGTTGAATCTCTTATCTTAATGTCGTGTAATTAGTCTGGATTCAGCCTCTGTTCACCGGACTGTAGCGAGGCACAAGACAAAGAGGCCAGGGATGTAGGCCCCCTACATGTAGTTATATGCGTTGCGCGTCAATCTGCATTCAATCTGATTTTGCAGTTAATTTAAACAGTTATGTCGGTCAGAAATATGAACTCTCTTATATTGAAACAACATTAGCATTTTATTGGTTGTTTAGCTAATAACACTCAAATCGTTAGGGATATAATTAGTGCGTTTAAGTAATTCAAGCAATCAGAATAACAATTGATGTAAAATGTAAGCATAGAATAGGGCCTAATGTAAATTTATACCTTATTATTGAAGATATAAGTCATTAGTTCGGAAAAGGGTTAGGCGTTATTTTTCTGAAAGTAAGCGCGCTTACTTACAGCTGGCTGTAAGAACATTAGAAGACAGGCGTTCGCAATTGTCATTGGATTCTAAGGATGATCTGCTATTAATACATGGCTTGCATTTTTAATAAATATATACTCATGCAAAAAAAAATTTACTCTACGTGTTTACACGTATAATAATAGAGTGTAATATATTGAAATACATGTTAAAATGTTTCATTGAGGGGTGGAACGGGGTCAGAAATAAGTTCCACGGGTGCGGGGCGGGGTTGGAATCAATGCTTGCGGGGCGGGGTGGGGACGGAAACATTTTTTTCTGTACGGGGTGGGGACGGAATCTTGTCTCACCCCGCGGGGCGGTTTTGGGTTAAAATTTCAACCCCGCGCAGGTCTCTAGTTCGAACCTCAAAATAGATATCTAGGGAAGTTCCATCCTCGTCGATCAATCACATAAATCTCAGCCCCGGTTCTCCAATAAACATCCCGTCCTCAGCTAACGGTTCATTTTCTGCCTGAGCATTATTACTGCCAATGGACATTGATAATGGCACTGCTAATGGCAATGATAATGGGCATTAATAATAGACATTGATAGTGGACATTGAAAATGGACATTGATATTGGGCATTGATAATGGACAGTACTAGTGGACATTGATAATGGACAGTGATAATGGCATTAATAATGGACAGTACTAGTGGACATTGATAATGACATTTATAGTAGACATTGATAATGAACATTGAAATGGACGATTGTTATTACTTTATGATTCTTTGATTGATTTCGCTCTATACTGCTCGATGCTGTCATAAAGGCAGTAACAGTCAAGTCAAGTTGTTAAGATCATTTTTCTTAAAATAAACAATTTAACAGGAAAGTCAATGTAAGTAATGGGCCATCATTGGAAATAAGTAAAGCATAAAATTTAAAATATAATTTTTACTGCAATTCCAATAGGCCTATTTATTACAAAACATGGCTTTTGTTACAAAATATGGCTGTGATATTTCTGTCATTTCTCTGACGCTTTGTAACAGATATCATAGTATTAAATATTAATCACAATCACTACGATCATTCGCAACATTTTCAGTGTATACATGTTATTAGCAGCAGCAATTTCTGCGACATTGGTGATAAATATCCTGTGGTAAAGATACTGCGGAAAAAACACTAGGATAAACACACTGTGATAAGGGCATTGTGTTAAGGATACTATGATATTGTGATAAGGACACTGTACTAGGGACATTGTGATAAAAATACTGTGATAAGGACTCAGTGACATGGACACTGATATGAACACTGTGATAAGGATACTGTGATAATGATACTGTGATAAGGTCTCAGTAATAAAGATACTGTATTAAGTACTTTGTGATCAGAACATTCTGATAAGGATACAGTGACAAGGATACTGTGATAAAGACACTGTGATGATAAGAACAGTTTGATTAGGGAACACTGATAAGGACATTGTGAGAAGTACGTTGCGATAAGAACACTGTAATAAGTACACTGTGATAAGGACACTGTGATATGGACACTGTGATAAGTATATTGTGACAAGAACACTGTGATATGGACACTGTGATAAGTACACTGTGATAAAAACACTGTGATAAGGACAGTGTTGTAAGAACACTGTGACTAGGACACTGTGATAAGAACACTGTGATAAGGACACTATGATAAGGACACTGTGATAAGGACACTGTAATAAGGACACTGTGATAAGGACACTGTGATAAGCACACGATGATATGGACACTGTGATAAGGACTATGAGACGAACAGCTCCAGCTATTCCAGTGATAGGTCAGTCCTGTGAATAGCGCAGATAAATGTTGATCCTGGAACATATACTATTTGGAACACAACGTTCCACCATACTTTATGCTTATCAAATGAACAGATATCTTCGTATGTACAGAAATATTTTTCTTCCCTTTAATGGTATTTTGAGAAAATAAGCTCGCCGGGCATATTTTGGTGCAGATATATATATATATATATATATATATATATATATATATATATATATATATATGTTTATTTCAGCATCAACACCAAATCACTGACAAATGCAAATAGAAATAAACATTTAAATAATCATTTACAGACGAATACGTAACGTTAAATTTGCAATATTTAACTGCTTATTCTAGTAGATGCTTATTTAGCTGATTATTTGCTTAAGTGACTGTTGGAATAAACAAATAGTAGAAATAATTTTAAAATAATAAGAAGAATTGAACTACAAATATTTTAAAAGTTAAATTGAATATATTACCGCTTTTAACAATTATTTTATTTTTAAACGAAGTCAAATAAATTAATCATGAGACAAAATGGAAAGGCCACTGTTTGTTAATGTGCAATGATTTATTAGCAAGCTAACAATTTTGTTTAGTAAAGGTGTTAATTTGTTTCACTATTGACAAAAAATATTTCAATGTATTTTATGACTTTGTTATACATATTTAACTATACAGGAAAATACGATGAATATTCAAATTCCGGTTCTCCATCCGAAATAAGGATAAAGAGATCTACAGTAATTAAAGAATAATTATAAATTATCCTGACAATTGATAATTATTGTTACACAGTTAACAATTAATAATCTAAACACATTTCAAATGCCATGCTATTAACATATTTCTACTTGAAAGAGCAACAACTTAATATAAACCATTAAGAGCACAAGCGTTTCAATTGCTCTATAGTATGGATCATTTAGACTATTTAGAATTTGAGAGACTACAGAGGAAATATAATATTTTGAGTGATGATTCAGTTGCTACCATTAGATTTAAAATGTGGATCTTTTTTGAAAAAATATTAAATACTGAATCTACATGTAATTTGACTTAGCATACGTTGAACTTTTTATTGTATGGTTTGCAAATATGTTACCATATCTGCTTAAACGAACTATTAATCACTATATGCCTATAGGTTAATTTCTTAGTTTTTATTTTTATGTTTAGTTTCGTTCTGTTTGTTATTTTTATCTGCCATATACAGATGATTAAAATAATATATATAATTTTAAATTCACCAAAATATAGTTGTATATAGTATAGGAGTTCATCCAGTAGTTTTAAAAACCTTGCCGCACCCTCACTCTATCTCTATTGCTTCAGTCAAGACCGGTGCTATATATCGTGGAGCAGGATTCGCCCTATAATCAATGGGATTCACAGGATTTCCGGTATATAGCCTTAGATGAGTTGATTCAACTTTTTGATACGGATAGAATAAAAACTGTTAACAAATTAGTTTTGGTAGATAATAAAATATAGGTTAATTATATGAGTTTGAAAATATTACTTTAGATAGTATTGGGCTATAAAATTGTACAAATCGAGATAAATGTTTAAGTTTAGTTTTGATTATGTCATAAAGACTAGAGTATAAATACTAAGTCTAGTTTAACGCCAATTTAAGTCTCAAAAGCATGTCGGTGACGGGGAGAGCACGGGATTTGAACAAGACAGAGATAGGAAAGAGTGCAACTTATAAACAAGCTATTGGATCAATAATAAAATCAATATCCTAATAAGAATCTAAATGCTTTTTATAGCCAGCTGTGAATATTATTATAAATATTTCCTTTCTCTCTATCATCATATAGAGTGAATGTCACTGACGTTGCCTTGTGACCAGGAAGCGGACGTTAAATCCTGATTGATTTATTGATTTATTGATAGGAGATTCATTAGTCGATTAGATCATCGATACTAGATTAAATCTGATCAATTATATTGTTATAAATTATCAACTATCAATTAAGCTATAAGATTCAGTCGTTACAAGCGCAAGTTTCTTTTCTCGTAAATATAAAGCTGGTAAAGCTAAGGTTAACGTCAGTTTCCTCACTCGTAAGCAATGTCAGTGACGGTGGAGCCCAGGTTTATAACCCCGCACCTACTGATCCGCGGTATAGTGTCCTACCGACTTTGCCACTGTCTCCAGCCAATATCAGGACTGGTAAGACATTTTCTTGACTGTAAGATATGTTCGTAACAAAAAGAGGGTTTTGATGATTAAGAAGTTTTCCCAGCAAGAAGACATATGTGAAATTAAAAGAACTTTCAAGACGATTAAGAGTGGCCAGACAGATTGGTCAACTCTATCTCAACAAATCAACAAATTAATCAACAAATCCTTTATCCCAGCAATTTTTTCCCAGACCAGAATGATTAAGCTTACTGTTCTTTATTCATTATTATGTTTAGGCAGTGTGTCTCAAATTAGGCAGCAGAATTTAGGTAATAGAGTTTAGGCAGCAGAATTTAGGCAATAGAGTTTAGACAGCAGAATTTAGGCAGTAAAGTTCAAGCAGCAGAATTAAGGTGAGTTAAACTTAATCTTTAAGTTTTGTAAATCGGAGAAGTTCTGCAAAATTTAGTTAAATTAGTTAATTTAGTTTAATTCAATTCAAATTCTACTGTATTTAATTTTTATTTTAATTTAAGGTTAACTTTGGAACATTTCAATTCCATCCGAATCTAGTCCGTTAAGTTTTCTACATAAATAATATTAAAAGCACACATTAGTAATAGTGAATGGATTTAATCAATAAATTCAACCTTAATATTAGTCCACTGAGAGTCGTGTACATGTATGATGTTACTTGAGCAATTAATCTCTCTCTCTCTCTTTCTCTCTCTCTCTCGTTTGTGTTCTATCAAGTGGCAAGTCTGCGGTAAATATTCCTGATCACAATCTCCTCTCGTGGATTAGTTAGTGTACTTCGTTGATAAATAAGTTGATCACAAATGTTACGCATTACCAATACTTATTGTAGCCTTAAGCAAGAGAAAATTTGGCTTCTGGGGTAGTTTCTTATTGCCTTCCTCAGTTTCTGATCAATCGTAAAATGCAGGCATATTGAGGCCACTAGGTCAAAAATGAGGAATTGATGAAATTAAGAAGCTGAAGGCAATCTATAAGAATTTAGCGCCCTGTTCCTCGCTGTAAGGCAATGCCAGAAACGTCAGTGGAACACGTCAGTCAGAAATAAATATACATGTACAGTGGAAAATTAAGCATCATAGAAAGCATAATTTTTTCCTTGCATGATAATTAATTAAAGGGTACGTACACGGCGGTGGTTTAGAATAAAGTTTTGGTTAATAAAGGGCGCATCGTTGAGCTTGAAAGAAGCCTAAAAATATGAAAATATGTCTTGACATATAAGTTCATGCCACTATCTCTCTCCCTCTTTCTCTCTCTCTCTCTATCTCTTTCTCTCTCTTTCTCTCTCTCTAGTTTTAATATTTTCATATTTTCCATACACCATAAATAAAGCGTTCTCATGTTTCTATTTCATTAATGATAATATTTCGCATAACTTGATTGCTAAAAGAGTTTTGCGAATTTTAAAACGACTTACAAAAATAGTAAATAAAACATTGAATCTCTAATCCCAGCAATCTAGTATCCGCAATATTTGAACAGTTTTAATCCGGTATCAATGTTCCGACTGAGACTTATTGATCTCTGTCGCAAAATTGAGAAAAGTCAAATATCAAAGGCGTTCATTTATCGTTATAATTTATGTCATTTATATCTCACGAATTTTCCTTAATTATGTCCAATCTGATGGATTCGGAGAGACTGTGCTAATAATAATTAAGAAATAGTAAATAATAGTAGACATAATATCAATATTTTAGCCTATAATTCTTATAGGTCTGCAATTCAAGATATTAAAAGTAAATATAATTCAAATGGCAACGATTACTAATAACCATGGAGCCATGGAGAGGAAGGAGGAAATTGGCCTTAAATAAACATCTGTGCTTCCTGACCCAGTGTGCCGTTATGTTTTTTTTAAATTATGGATCCATTTATTTATTTATTTCAAACCACTACATTTTACAAGATAACATAAAAATAGATGAAAAACTGAGACAGCGAACATTTGAAACCAAAATTTTTACTTAACACTGTGGATTTGCTAAGTCAAAGCCTCTACAACTTTACGAGGTCAGAAAAACTGTGGGAATACATACAGCTTAGCCAGTATCAAAATGACCTAAATATTACGATAACTCTTGAACTCTTGTCGGCAGTGACTACATCACGTACTATAATGTTGACATTGTACATGGGGAGGGAATATGGCGTATGATGGATATCCTCTTAGGCATAAGGAAGGTTAATCTTGTATCGTAGCTTGCTGCCGATTGCGCTAACAATAGAAGGATACGATTGACTATAGAAAGGATTGCTAATAATCTGCCAGGAACCTGTAAAGCAGCCGGTCACTGCTCATGACACTGCTATATAAATTGTTACTTTTATTATTATTATTATTAAACTTCAGTAAATCCGCTGCGTGAAAACTGAAGGGCCCGATATCAGGAAACCCCACTTCACAGCCATGTTGATATCCATGATTATGATTTATAGGCTTTTGTACGATTTTATATTTGCTGCATTTTATTTGAACAATATTTATATCTGTATTCACAATTTCAATGCATTTGATACGACAATAAAACAAAAGAAGTAAAACAGCAGACCTCGCATGCAGCTCTGAAAGCTGCAGTAATCATCGTGAGGTTAGTAATTCTCATCCACTAGTTCTCGGAATATTAATCGGGAATACTAAGTCCTTTCAACTCCGCGAAAGAAAATGTGTCAAATATTGAACTCCGTCCAGATATGATTGACTTCAAAGAACCCATCAGATTTGGGTGAGAGCTATCACCGCGTTCAAGCAGATCTCCTCAATTTAGATTTTAAATGTGTCCGGACCCTGAAGTAACGATAGGCTGGTGTGTCCGGGTGATTGCCATGTTTGAATACCGGTTGATTTCTGAGGAAGTATCATTTCGAAATCGCCATTTTGAAAGTTGTCAGAATTTTTATTTCTTAATTATGCCCGCAAGTATAGTATGTGGACAATTATAGGCCATTTCATATTAGATATAACATTCATTAATTATATGTAGAGTCCCTTTTATTCTTTCAGTTCTGAATATCTCATTCAAATATCTATTTTCTAATTTCAGTTAACAGTTCACATGCGCCCTTTCTGCCAACTCTCTCTTTTCTTTCTGCAATAACTTTAAGTGCTTGATTGACTATTAGTAGATTTTAGTACAATTTTTGAGATGTAATTTGCAAATGCTAAACAGCAACACGCTGTAACGTAGGCCTATGTTTTATTTCCCTAGAGTTCTGCCTAGTGGCAGGCTCAAGATGCATATTTATATTCGGAGTCTTCAGCTTATAACTTTGAAATTATAGGACTCCTAAAATGGGTTTCCGTTACCATCCTCAGTTATTTGCTTAGTTGCGTCTTGCACGTGCAGTAAACAGTTGGTCTACGCTTCAGAATCCGGGACACAAAATGGAAAATTAGCTGATTGCTCTAAATAATGTCACTACTATTAATATCAATACAAATACTAATATTAATTATAATAATATTATTATTACGACTATTATTATTATATTGTTATTACTACTATAATATTAATAATAGCAATAATAAATAGTAAAAATAATAATAATATTATTAGTAGTAGTAGAGTATTAAAAGTATTACTAGTATTATTCATTTATGAAATGGCGTATGCAATCCAGGTTATAATAAAACTTCTTCGTATAACATCCGATTATTTGATATTAAATTCATTCATAAGTGCTGCATAACCGAATTATGTTCTGCCATATTCAAGAAGCTGGAGCCAAGGCCCTAAATTTTAGAATGAGCCTAGTGGCTTTATTTGTTTATACATACATTTAAATACATATACAATTATACTGTAATCTCCGTTCTTGTCTTCTCTGGTCCCATAGAGCCAAACCACTTTCAGGATCAGGATCATCCGGTTGTTATAGAATTCTTGGTTCAGACGTGCTTGTCGATTTCGGACGCCTCTATATCCCTTCTATTTGTCCCGTCGATTGCGTAAAGCGAAGAGGTTTCGTATCACTTATCGTTGAGTACACATCTCGTCTAATGATATTATCGACCGTCAGTTTTCGGCCGCATTTGACTCGGTCCACTACCGGTCTTTTGAAGCCGGATACGAGTCTCGATCTACGTTCATGTCCGTCAATGAATTCGCAGGAAAAGGTTATTGTATCCACTCGAATGATATTCGAGTCAAGAAAGCTGCTATGCAAAAGAATAGAAGATGAAACATATCGTGAATGGAAGTTTATTTTATCGATATTTCCCTTTTGCAATTAGATGCATAACTTTATTTAGGAGAATCGTTTGTTTCATTCTACATGATGGAAATGTAGAAGATAAATAATTATACGTACACTATGAACCATGTTTTCGTGAGTTTTAGATTGTTTGTACATATTTGTAGTCATCAGTTACGGTTCTGAATGTTAGTGTACTCTAGAAACCATCAAATGTTTCCATCATTAAGACTCAGCTTTAGCCAAATCAAAACTGAAGCTTTTAAAAGTGTAGAATATGGCTTTATGGCTACTTCGGTGATTTAGAAAGGGTAAAGTTGAGAAGCCAGTCGTTAATGCCATCTTCATTTTCATCATGTTACCATCTAAAAAGGATATCTGAGCGTTTATTATTTCTATGTCGTATTACTGCTGCGGTAACACTGGATTTGAAACTTGCAATTAACTATTGATTCGGAGCAGGAAAAGTTTCCAACATGCTACAGTTCCAATCCAGTCCTATGTGTATTTTATGCCCTCTACTGAGTCTGCATTGTACAATGTGTATAATGATAAAAAGGTCTACTATTGATCTAATGCTGGTCTCCTATTGATTAACTATTCGTCTACTTGGCCTGTTATGGTCTTATAATAATAAATTAGGTCATTATAAGTTCAGGAATTTGTTTATTTAATAGCACTTTGATATTCTAAGAAACTATTTGAATGATTTATTAATTTAGAACTTATGTCAGGGTATTCACGAATAATGCAAATCGTCTTCTTTTTCTTAGCGTATGTTGGAATACTTCTAACCTTCGTTTAGATATCAATGACAGTTTACTAATAATGCAATGCATATATTGCACTACTTAATAAGAATTAAAAATTCACTAGGAATAATAGTACAATTTTGGCAGAATTTGAAATTATATTTTAGCCACTTCTCTATCATTCCCAATATACTAAATAGAATTATTTATATCTTTCATCTTGAAATATTCCTTAAATGTTCCTGAAATATTCGTTGAAATATGTATTGTAACATTTTTCCTGCTACAGTGAATTAAGTTAACAAAAGCTTTTGCCACTCAATTTTTATCATGATTATATAACACATTTATCAGAATGTTTTCCAAAAATGGAATTTAGAAGATAACATAACAAGCTATGGGTACATTTTGATATCTGTGATCTATTGTTTATTGGTGCTTTTTCAATCGATTTGAAAACCGCCACACAATGTTATCAATGAATCTCCCAATTCCTCAGCATACGTTTCACTCACAAAGAACAATGAATCAGAACAGCGTCAGATACCAAGTGATGCATAAAGACTGGAGACACGGCTATGCGCCATTTTGAAGCTCAGTTTGATTTAAGTTTTTAGGCCATTTTACAGTAAGTTAGAAAATTATTTATTTTTGCAGAACGAGTGACTCATGTTGTGCCCGGGTTACTGGAGAATAGACTAACCGTAGGCTGCACGACGACAAAGCACTAAGATTCAGACTAATGTCAGAAAGGGCATTCGGTTGGTGATCGTCTAGGCTTCAGATATTGCTACAAAATTTTCTAAAATTCGACCCTAGCTAAACTGGGATTCAAGGGGAGATGTCGATGATAATCGCGTAACTACCTCTAAGTTACATTTATTTGTTAGATCGTTACATTAATTTTAACTTCTCTTTATTGTCTAGCGTGTATCGAAGATTAAATTTGCGTAACAAACAATCTAAAGTCTTCGTTTCCATATAGGATTTCTTCGGTTACAATGCGTTCTAATATATTAACAAATTGCTAATATCTGAAAGATTACCTTTTAAGAAATTATTTTGTAAAACGGGATTCGAAACGATGCAAATATTCTTTGAGCAATGCTTTATTTAATACTGTAAAAATAGTATTAAGTACATCTAAGTTAATGAGTGTGTCAACTCCATTATTTTAATTTCTGAATTGATCGTTTTATATTTGTATACATGTAGTATTATATATAGAAGTAGGGTGTAGGATTAATAAAGGTAATGGAACCCAATGCATACTGTGACTATAACTTTTGTTTTGGCATTTTTTATCTGTACGAAAACTTTCTTCAGATATTACCTCTGCGGTTCTGAGACTAACTTTAATCTGAAGTATTAAAGCATTAATCATTCCGATTTTTTCATATTTCCTTAAACTATGTATTGCTAATGTTGTAAATACTAATTTTAATTTTTAAACCCCTGTTTTTGTGCCCCGTGTTGTTTCGGGCTCACAGAGGAATACATGTAGAACAGCCGCAGTCTGTAAGTATAGTAAGAGGCGACAATGCAGAAACTGATGAGGTCAATGATGCACTTCCATAGAAGCAATACGACATTCATTTCCGGTGTTAAATGGTATAATATTATTGGAAACGGCCTAACCCCTGTGATGAAATAAAATATTTATTGGTCAGTGAAGTGCTCTTCCTGAAAGTGAAGACAGGCTGTTAGTAGAAATATAGCTATTGGATCTGCCATTTGACAAAACACTAGCGATATATAAAGCCAGAAACATTCTATACGAATCCAAGTATAGTATCAGTGATATGAATATACGATCGGTTGGACAATATAACATCCACGGGGTGAAAGACTCGTGAAAACTATGATCATTGATTCAGCGAATTTTCTTAGGACAGCTTTGCCTGTTTCATTACAATGGCTAAGAGAGATAGTCTTTTTTGCACTTTTCGTTCTGTTTAAAAATGCCATGTCTCAATTATTATTCTTAAACATACTGATACCGATTTCAAATACAACGCTGTCCTTTCTACAAAGAAGCAGACCATGAGTTTCAATGATATGCACCTAGTACCTACCGTTTGCATAAAATCAGATATAATCTGTGCCCATGAGGTTTAGAAAGTATAATTTACTGAAGTTGTACTTTTTACTAATTGTATACAATTGTTCTTAAATAATATTGCTTTTCCGAAATAATTCTGCAGAAATACCAGGAAAATATTAACAGATAAATTTATTAGTTTCTCTATTTTCAGAAATACATTCCTAGCTGATGAAATAATCACTGTTGAGTTGGGATGATTTAGTAGGACCGTTATCTTAATTTTCCGATCATTTCACCTCCTCTAACCGGGGAACGCTCTTTCGAAGCTCTGTCTTACCACGTGCGTACAGTTAGCTCCCCTCGTATCTCAACGTTTGAAGATATATGGGACCTCTAGGTACGTGATGCGTTTGTTAAGAACGCAGTCTTCGATCCGGTTTTGCGAATGCTCTCGAATAGTAGGATTCCAATTATCGATGGAGGCGAAGGTATATACTAGTTGCCATGAAAATGTTGACTTCTAAAAATAGCAAGTTCTATGCTTAAAGTTGTCCGAATATTAAACTCCGGTCTTGCAGGTTAGCTATATTTAATCATGAAGAGATTTCTATAAAATATATTTTCTTCCAATATCTGAAATATACATGTATAGGTCTATATGTAAAAAAGCCAAGATATATCTTGAAGATATATCTTAATAAATTAAGCAAGATATCCCAATAGATATGACGTCCATGACATTGCCTTATGACAAGGAACCGGACGATAAATTCTTATTGATTGATTGATTGATTGATATATCTTATATCTTGAAATATTTTAAATCGGTTAATCTTTGCTGATTTTTCTGTAGATAAATGCTCCAGGACATGTTTTTTTGGTAATATTTTTAGAAATCTTCGCACCCATCTAAAATCTCTAGTTCGATCAGCGTGACAGCGCACTGACCAAATTAGCGATATCTCTCATTCAATCGCGGGACGATTGGATGTCAAGCTTGAATCGTTGATGCATTAGTGTTGTGAAAGTTTGATCAGTTTTAACGTCGTTGTCGCGTTGTTAACGAGGTCTAATATAATTAGTTAGCTGGTGTACACTTGGCTTTAATTCGTGTATAGTATTGTATTGCATGGAGTATTGTGAAAGTTTAATCAGTTTTAACGTCGTTGTCGCGTTGTTAGCAAGGTCTAATATAATTAGTTTGTTGGTGTGCACTTGGCTCTAATTCGTGTACATTTGCACACTAGTTCTAGCAGTCAGACAGATGGTCTGTGCACCCGTAGAATCATTAGAGTTGAATTATGACATAGCTTCTTCGGTGCGTTGTCTGTCTGTATGTATGCTTCTTCATAGCTGTTTCCCTCTCTTTCTCTCTCTTTCTCGCTCTTTCTCTCTCTCTCTCTCTCGCTCTCTTAAGCTAATTGTACAGGCTACACTTGCATATCAGTATTCAGTGGAGTGGCAGATGGAAATCAAGGGGCATGTATCCCCTAACAAGTCATGTAAATTTCATACTAAACCCCAAGTAGGCCTGTAATTGTTCACATTGTGTAAACTGTAAGGTGTATGATTCAAACAAAGAGCCCCCAGTATTGAACCATGGCTGCACTATTGTCAGTGTTTTATAACAATTGGAACTGATTAACTAGGATAGTATAAAATGCAATTAGTTTACATGGTTTCGAGATTGAATTTAGCTAACTAATTCTATGAATAGCAATAAAAATATTACTATTACGAATTGTTCCGTTTGACTTTCAGTAAATCCAACTACGATAGGTGGAGTCAATTTGAGACAGGTCTAAAATTAGAAATATCCCGATGCTGGTGAAGAAGCTAATGAAGAACTAGCTGTGATTGGCGGCTTCTGAAACTACTTATGTAACGACTGATGGGATTGGTTAATGGAATTTATTTTCGAGGTGAATACACGCTTGCAAGGTTTCACCTTTCCATAAATCATTTTGGGTTAATGACACAATCCCGCTCAGGACTTTACATGGAGCTGTCAACGAAAGTATTGTAATATCTGCCAATAGCTAGATTACTTATTTCAGAGTAAATCCTACTGAATTGCTGTCCTATTTAACTCGTTAATACATCCTACCTTGAACTAAATGTAAGAAAGAATAACCGAATTAAAGCAACGTATTAAATTTATTGTAAGATTCATCATCAGCATCAGCAGCAGCAGGCAGCATCATCATCTTTTTCTTCTTCTTCTTCATCTTCTCTTCTATCCTAGTTTAGTTAGGGTCGGTAAACGACTAGACCTTCTTTTCTATCCTTTTCAGAAAATTTAATAACAACATCTGGAGCCTAGGCGCTCATCATCCGAATGCTGTTTCTGACGTTGGTATGGGCCATAGTGTTTTTTCGCCTTTTACAACACGTGCAATCCACGGTTGATTTATTTTTCAGCAACCAGGACACGAAGCAGGTTATACACAACAATAAATAATAAATTCATACTATGATTCTGCACTTAGGCCTATATTACATTCAGGTTCTGATGCAATAGTGGACTCGAGCTGCTATTCAGCAAAGATTAATCGTTTTATATTAAACTATGTGTATACAGAGATAAAATTAACATTAGGCTTATTTGCGATTTAGACTAATTTAAGATTTTTTATTTAAATTTTTTGATTTTAGATTTAGATTCTATTCTGCATAAATTTTATACGAAAACTTGTAATAAAAAATACTCCGATTAGCGATATACCGAGTAAGCCGGTACGGCATATCATAAACAATGATATACCGAGTTTATAAATCATGGCCTCCTACTTGCAGACTAGCTTGCTCTCAATTAATTATTATCCACAAATCAACAAGGATCGCTTCATCGACCATCAATATCTATTCTGCCACAAAAAATTTTGCCTTTCAAAGTTTAGTCTACGGCTTCGCAAATTACTGTAGTAATTTTGCATGGTAGCCCACATTCTCTATCTTGCTCCGCTCACATTCAACTTTTGAGTAGTCTATTTTAACTTATCGCTTACCCAACCGACCAACTTCACCACTAGCTTCAAGAAATGTAAATTAAGAGAAGCTATAGAATTGATCTTCCGAGACGCTTAAGAGATCTCTTGACCTAACAACTCCGGTTCGATCTAATTTCAATCTTCGTCCGGAGTGCGAAGATGTGACACAGAGTCAAGTTCGCTTCTGTATGAAGCAGATGCGTCATGACAGGTTCACGCTACGGACCCCGAAGTCCTAAGTCCGTAAGATCCGAGGGCGTCCGGTGCAGAAAGTGATTAAACATTCTGTAGAGATATTGCATTGTGTATTGATCCCTACACACGCGAGATTACAATAGAATTCCCCAAGTCGTGGGTTGGGTCCTGACAGTGGACTGTAGAGGGCGCAATATATTACTGTTGTTGTTGCTCTAGGTCGTATTGTGTCGGAGTCCGTGTTATATCCGGGTCACTGAGAATAGAGCAATTGTAAGCTGGACGTGTCGTAAGAGGTGGCTAAAAAGCTGAAGAAGCGATAAAAATTTGTCTCATTAGCATTGGATTAATAATATTTATAATAACAATAATAAAGGTTCAACGTCCGTTTCCTCATACAAGGATGATGTCAAGGATGTAGGATTAGAGAGGATTACAGAGGTACTTATACATATATATTAATTATAGGCTTTGTTCGAGGCTTAATCGTTGTAACAAAAAATTATTGCTCAGTGGAGAGAGTGAGAGCTACAGCAGACTGCTAATGGAGATAAGTACCTGCCTTGTAGCAGATTACTAGAGAAGTATGGAGAATGTGATAGAGAGAGTGTGTGTGATAGAGAGAGAGAGAGAGAAATAGACAGAGGGAGAGAGAGAGATAGTGTCATAATGGCTCCATGGAGTGACACGAGAACCAAAGAAAGGCATATACGTTCATGGTTTGGTATATATTCTATAAATTCTATTAAAATATAAAATTGTTATGCACATCTGCTTATTATTGCCAACTAGCAGTTACTTATAGCTGCTACAGTTGTGTAGTATGGAGCTACATAATCTCTTAATCTTTCTCACCCCTCCATCCTTGTTCACTCTTACTATCCACAGCTTCTTTTAATCTGTTAACTGAGGTGTGCTCGTGCAAAAATAAAGGATAGCAATTCAATTCACTCACGTCTTTGTCTTATCAAGAATCATTTTATTTTAAAAATTAAACCCAGAAAAAAGTAAATTATTGTTTAGAAGAAAAGGAAATTAAAAATGTCCCTATGGAAGACTTTAGTGGTATTATAGAGTATTTGCTCATCCCTATTTTCAGTCTGTTTCTAAGTTACCTGTATTTTTCCCTTTCCCCAGTAAAGTTTACTTTAAATATGTTATTGTTGCCTATATTTCCATTTCCTTCTCTCTCTCTCTCTCTCTCTCCTTCTCTCTCTCTCTCTCTCTCTTTCTATTTCTCTTCCTTTCTTTCTTTCTTTCTTTCTTTCTCGCTCTCTCTCTCTCTCTTACTATTTCCTTCGGTTTTTTTCTCTCTTTCTCTCTTTATATTTCTCTCTCTCTCTCGCTTAATTTTGTCAGTCTCTCTCTCTCTCTCTCTTTACTTATGTCAAACATTTAACTTAAAGACACAATATCAGTGAATGATAATTTATTAATTAAATTCTCCTAAGCACTCAATAACGTCTTAATAAGCAACTTCTATGCACTCTGTGAAAGTTCTTGTTTGCATATATTTCTGAGATAGTATGAAAATTAATCGTCCTAGTCTCACATCGATACAATGTGACAGCTACCCGACTCATCCGTCATTTGTGTGATTGATGAACAGAATCTGGTAAATGTATCACCGCCGATTGCGATATAGTTTTCCATCATCCAACACGAACATTTATTTCACCAGTAAACGCAGCAAATACCACTGTTAGCGCGAAATAAAACACCATTCCGCCTTCGATAACAAATTTCCGTTAACAACTGCACGACAATGACTTTGTGACGGTAGCTTGAGTAAGTCTAGTCGCCTTCGATGAGAGATCTTGTCCTTATGATCATTGACACAACAAAATCAACCTCATGTTTAGCAAATACTTCAAATCCGATTGATTTGTATTCGCAGAAAAAAGTTTGCAAGAAAATAGAATAATTAACGTATTCCTCTACGATAGGTATAGTTTCGACTAACTTTTTACTTGTTTCTTTTGTGAAAATATTTTATCTTTGCAAGTTGCAACTGGTTGCCTTCAGTTGCTAATTTTTGCTTTTTAGAGATATTTCTGATCAGCACTTTCATTCTTAAAAACTGACCAATTTTAACTTAGTCTCTCGATAAATAATTATATAATGGATTGTGAATATTTACTGCTTTTCAATATTTTTCACGAGAGTGAAAAATATTGAAAAGCAGTTTCACTGAGATATATAATCTTTATTTCACCAAATTCATGGCAGTAAACAAAAAGCGAAAACAGAAAAACAAACAAGTATCACTTAAAATTTCCTTGATCTTGTTTTGTGCTCTGAAGAAATAATTAAGGATGCACTTACAGGTGAACCTTTTGAGACAAGTGATCATCTAACCATTAACTCTGTAATTCAGTGCAGTAGAATCTGCAGGAAAGTCCAAAAATTTGATTATTTTAAAGTAAATTATGAAGAAATTAAAAGAAATATATAGCATAGCAATTTATTTATGGTTTTAAGTGATAATGATAATAACGATGACGTAGAGGGCTTATGGAATAATATTAACACAGGTCTCAGGATGATTCGAGATGAGTTTATTAAACTGAAAGCCAAAAATAGAGATAGATGCAAGTGGGTTACTAAAAAGGTAAGAAGAAAAAGAAAAGCCAAAAAAGATGCTTGGATATATTTGTTGTTAGTTACATAATTACGTTGTTAGTTTTCTAGTTATTAAGGGTTAAATTAGGCAGTTAAGTTTACTAGGTTTTATAGATTGATTCATCAGTTTTCGAGGTCAGTAAATCAGTGTTGTTAGGTAACCCAGGTGTTCTTCGAAGAATGAAGTCGTCGAAGATGATGACAAAAGAAATGATATCGGCCAACTGGCTAAGTTATACTTATCTCACTTCCGTTAGCTTTAATTAATTTCTCGTGCTACATGAATGTCAGAATAAAAAGCTGGTAACACTAATGTTAACGCCAGTTTCCTCACACCAAAGCTATGTCAGTGACGGACGGGCGAGCCCAGGATTTGAACCCCTCACATACCGATCCGCGGTCGAATATCTTACCGTCATCTCCACTGACTCTAGCCAGTGTATAATGTATAATTGAATAGTGTACCAAGATTATATTTGATTCTTTCGTACCCCTTACATAGCGTTATTTTGACGATCTTTTCTAATTGTCTATATAAACAGAAATATTATGAGAATTTCAATGCGACCCACTGAGGTAAATATAGGAAATAAACATAAGTAGATTAACATCTACTACTCATGCTGTATTGGAATATACTACAAAAACTGTTCGTGCCTATGAAAACTTGACTAAGGCGTAAAAGGACGAAAACCACACAATATTTTTCATAATAATTTTAGTTTTCGTATGGAGTTATTAATCTATTAATTTTGTTTAGCGGTTTATATGTATATATATATATATATATATATATATATATATATATAGTATTATATATGTATACTGTATATAAGTAATGTATCTTGTATACTGGTACATTGGTTATGGTTTTGATTTCTATATGTTTTTATACATCGTAATAGAATTCTATACATTCTGCTACGTTGAAATATACCTAAATACATACATTGTGTTAAAGACACCTGATTCACGTGGAAATTGTTCATATCCATCAAATTAAAGGTTTGTCTGATACATATTTCACTTAGAAATGTCACGCCAGATAGATGAAGGATCCCAGTGATATCTCAAAATAACTTTTAGGTATACAATGTATCATAGTTTATTTGTGCAGTTGTATAGTTATCGCGTTAGATAATAATACAGGTTTAGTTACAGACTTGAACCCTTAGCTTGGTGCTGTGAACATATATAGATCTATGCTTATGATACTATCTATATGCCAGTATTTGCATGTTGATTTGTTTTGGAAAAAATTAACTAACTCGAAAAAAATAACATTTATTTAAATGTAATTTTTTCTGTTGCAGATCGTAAGATGTAAATAGGTAGATTAATGCATGCATTTTCCATTTGAGGTAAAGCTTACGTCAGTATTTGCATATGGCTGCTTTTGTCAAAAACATACCTCTATATTTAATTAAAATTCATATCTACAAATAACAAATAAATCCATCACAACACTGATCATCTGCTCCACTACAGGAAGATCAAGTGTCTGGCAGTCACTGGATTAAGTCAGATGCATTGGATTAAAGACGCCATCGAATCGTCGACTAAAACTAGACAGGATAAAAATAAAGCGAAACCACGTTAGTTTTGTCTTATTACTTTAAACCAAATTGCCTTTCCGAGGATTATGGGATTTATGAGAATTTAATTGAGTCAATCAAATGAAATTTAAATATTAGAAACTTCTTTTGAAGTTTTGGCTAGTTTGTATATTTTTAAAATAATTGTGTATTCCTCATTGATAATACTTATTTCAGGATTCAGGATCAACGAAATGTTATAAACTTCACAGGTAAAATATCTGTAGATATACACGTAGATAAAGCAAACAAGGAATTAGAGATGGGAATTTTATGAATTTCCAGAGTTCGGGTTCGGTTCGGTTCGTTGAAAATGAAAGTTCGGTTCGGTTTCGGTTCTAACAAGGGTTCGGTTTCGGTTCGGGTTCGGCTTGCTTTCCAACTCGCAAGAGTTCGATTCGAGTTCGAAATGGTTTGGTTTGGATAATGTTGCAAAATTTTGTTTAACTTTACTTATCATAATCATGGTTATGACAAACATGTTTAAAATGGTTTATGGCAAATATGCTTAAAAATTCATTAAGTCATAATAGCTGCCACATTTTTTAACCTGGGTAAAAATATGACAATGAAAAAAGGAGAGAAGTGGTATTTATTCCTGTACATTTCTTAAAATATTGTAAGTTGACCAACAAATGTTCATAATATAGATATTTAGCTTAATTATTGTATCTGATATATTTCTCCTTGATTATAACGAGCAAATAGAATACTTCATTAATTAGAATTTTTTTTTAATTTGAAACTCTCAAATCAATTATGATGTTACGAAAATAGTTATGACATTATTGCATTGCTATAGTGCAAAATTACTTAATAAAGATAGTCTTAACACATATAGAATGTCATATATGTAATTATTTGTAAATCTGGCTGCAAAAATATTATGGTAGCACACTAAATTAGAAAAAAATCATAATTTGAATTTAGCAAGAACAAATCCACCTAGATTGAGTCAAGCATTTTCTGATTTTTACGGAATACTCTCATCACTTTTGACTCTTTGATGTTAATCTTCATTTCATATTTCAATGCCGTATCATTCAGACTATCCATCATCTTCTGTAGGCCCGTCTCGCTTCCCGCTACCATTCTTTTGCACCGCTACCATTTTAATATTTGTGTTGGAACCAACCTTATCTGAATATATGCTGTTAGATACTGTAAGACATGTAAATGCAAAAACTTATATATATTTCAAATAATATTTGTATTGTTCTTACTATCTTTATATAATGTCAGGCTGGTGAAGAAGAAAGGAACTACAAGAGTTTGGTTCAGTTTGGTTTGGACGAAGTCTGGGTTCTGGTTCGGTTCGGGTTCGGCCAGAGTCTGGGTTCGAGTTCGGTTCGGTTAAAATTCTAGACTTTAGGGTTCGGTTCGGTTCGGGTTCAGTTCGATTCCCATCTCTACAAGGAATAGGCCTATATTACAGACAAATACAAGGAAATAGATATAGGCAAAGAAACCAGGAAAATGTAAAAGTTAATAAATACAGCAGTAAAATGTAGAAGCATACCTACAGATGTTCGAACCAGTTAATCTAACATCCTTGCATCGGATTGAAATCAAGTGACGTCAAAGATATGGTAAACTGTCGGATAGGATATCTGGAAATCACTTCGGAACGGAGCGGTTTAAAATCCTGCTCTCTTATCCTATCCAACGAGACAGCCTCAGATCAGTTCGCGTCCAATGAAGAGGGCAGTGGAGAGACGGAAGGGCCGAAAGCATTCGGGACTCTATACATCTGCCTAACCTTGTTTACCCTTTCCGTTATCATTCTGGCTACAGTGATAGGCAACGCAATGGTTGTCGTCGCTGTTGTTATAGAGAAAAATCTACGCAACGTTTCGAACTATCTGACCGCTTCACTGGCCGTGGCCGATCTCATGGTCGCAATTCTTGTCATGCCGCTGGCCGCCGTTAATCAAGTAAGATTATTCTATCCAAAAATTGTGCCAAACTCTTAAATGAATTTAGTCGCAATGCTGTAGTCGTGCTTAAATTGTTCTTTATATTTAATGCATGCCTGCGAATGACTCGCGGTAAATTGTCAAATCATCAATTTACTAATCGATATGTTGGCAATTATATCTTACCTATAAAGTGCTGTTTACGGGCAAATAATATGTCAACATGGCTGCTTCATGCGATGTTAAAGATTACTTTACTTAAAAGTCCAAAAATTAAAGATGTTCAGTCAATTGAACTGAACCAATTCATTATTAAAGCAACTCGTATTAAATTTTTATCCAGTAAAAAAGTGTTATTGTATGACTTTTGCATTATTCTTTGACAAATTCAACAAAATATTTTAGGGGCTCCAGTCCATAATTCATAATTGATTCTTTGTCAGTAGCTTTGGATTTAATGAATATCAATCCAATATGTTCTGTTTTAATTATTCAATCATCAATTTATTAAGAGATATATTACAAGTACAATAAAAAGTGTTGTTTATACAAATAATGGGTCAACATGGCTTCATGCGATACTAAATGTTACTTTACTTCAAATCCAAAAAAATTAAAGCCAAGTTCAACTTCAGTTTCATGCTCGATATAGCACGTCAGTGACGAGCCGAGCTCTGAATTCAAACCCTGCACCTACTGATCCGCTGTCGAACAACTTGCCAACAAGCCACTGGAGCTGCCTTTGTTATTAATATACTTGATCTCTGTTATCAAATAACACATATACATGTATTTAAGGAATTCGATATGTATGAAGATTTCTTTTTCTTGTGAAGAAAGCTGTCTCTAATTTAATGCACTGCTGTTTTTTATAAATTACTGTTCTACTAGTTATATTATCGATAATTTACCATGAATAATTTTTGCTGTGATGAGACGATTCTGTGAATGACTAAGCTGACTGCAGGGTGCTCTGAAAATAGGTAGTCTATCTAGGAGTGCGAGAGAAGAGAGTCTAACAACAAATTTACTCTTTTGTCGATATTTTTCATAACTGATTAATATATAGCACTTTGATATCTAACAACATGCAAATATAATTCCAAAAACTTCATGAATAGTTAATAAATAACTTATCAAACAGTTCGAATAATCTTGCATTGATAGGTGAGCACTGGTTGGTTTCTGGGACAAGAGCTTTGCGACATGTGGGTATCATTTGACATTCTCTGCTGCACGTCTTCTATACTACATCTCGTCGCAATCTCACTGGACCGCTACTGGGCTGTCACACGGGTTGACTACATCCACAAGCGATCCGCCAAACGAATACTACTCATGATCGCCACGGGATGGGCACTATCGTTCGCCGTCTCGGTTCCGCCGCTATTCATAGGCAGAAAATCAACCGCAGACGATAGCACTGGAGAGATATTTCAGTGCATAATAAATCAGGATTTGGGATATACTGTCTTCTCGACGCTTAGCGCCTTTTACTTGCCTCTAATCGTAATGATGATTATATATCAGAGAGTGTTTCGAGCGGCGAGGTTGAGTATTCGTAAAAAGCGATTCAAGCATTTCGCAGCTAACACCCATCCATCTACGTCCGGAGAGGAGAGGGGGGAGAGTGATCCGCTACACGGAGGCCACAATGAATCCGGTATCGACTTCCCATCAAACGTGTCTCACTCTCCCACGGATATCGGATCCTGTCCGACAAGTACCACCTGCAATGTTCCTGCCATCGAAGTGGCGGGTCCGTGCCTTAGCGAGTCCGAATCCGAGTCATTAATAAAGACTTCTCCGAGCTGTAAGAATACCATATCGAATATTAACTGTATTCGGCTGGCCGTCACAGATTTTGATGATAATGAAAATAAGGCAACGCTTGATTGTGAATACAATAAGGTTTCGGCAATTGAACGAAAAGAAAGTCTATCTGATAAGTTTGAGCAGAGAGACGGGTTTCATTTTATTTTTGAACAATTAAGTCACAATTTTCAAGCGGATGTAAATCCGGGAATAAAATACAATGAATCCACCGGAACCCCTTCTGAGGACTATAGTCTTGAAGCAGAAGCTGAGATTTCTCCAAAATCAACGGATTTGGAGCTGGAAATAGTGCGAAATGATTATTTTATTGAAGTTTCGGATACCAATTATGCAAACTTAAACGTTACCGTAAAACCTATGCAATCATTATCTGCAATAAATTCGTGTTTGAAATTTGAACCTAATTCAAACGTTTGTTTCAATGCTCACTCAGTCGAGTGCGACAATTCTTCCAGACAAAGCAACGTCTGCCATACAATCAATCACCGCCCGTTTCTAATCGATTACGACCACGGCGACACGGATCTGCAAAGATCGGAGACGCTCTGTGCTGAATCCACGATGAGAGTTAGGATGTCGAGGAGCGACTCGTGCTATGATTTGGTTACTCCCGATTCTTGTGATAAAATAAACGAGAAACAAAGAAGACAGTCCGACTCTTATTCTGCAGACAAGGGTTCTAAATCATCCCAAGCCGCTTCACCGGCTAAACTTCTTTCTCCTGAATACGGTTCTATGGGTATGAACGGTAAAAGGTCCCTCTCTCGTTCAAAATTATCCAGTTTTCTGGGGGTTAGTAGCCTAAGTCCCTTTACTGCAGGGGGGCTGTCGACATCCAACTTGAATTTGGCGTCGGGGATAGGGAGTCGTAGGGGAAGCTGGCTGGACTTGACAAGGCAGTACATCGCTGCCACTGTGGGGGAGCATCGCCGGGGAACTCAGGTAGATTATTAAACGTTTGAATGTCTCAATAGTGTAGGGGTAACGTCATGAACTTTAAAATGAGAGATCCTGAGGTGAATTGAACCATCGTGGGTTCGAATCCCTGTCGCGCTAATCTGAGAGTAAAATCTCGGATATTCACTGGACTGGTTATACGGAAAATGGTCTAAACTGCCTAACGGTTTAAACATGTGGTGTTAAAAGTGACAAACATCAACATAGTTGATCATTTCACTATAATTTGTGTTTACTTTGTTAGCATTTAATTTTATGTCGAAATGTTATTTTAGTTATTTGATATAATACAAATATAATTATGAATACTATTAATACAAATATTAATATGGAAAATGAGCATAATTTAATAAGACAATATAATAAATATGTAAGTTTAATAGATACTAAAGTTAATCTTGCGGGTGATGATGTATATGATCTCGCCATGGATCGTGATTGGTGGAGGAGGAAGGTTGAAAGAGACTACTCTAGTGTCCACAAAGAGACGCCATAGAGTTCATATATACAGTATATATATATATATATATATATATATATATATATACATATATATATATATATATATATATATGTATATATATATATATATATATATATATATATATATATATATATATGATAAGAATGTCTAAATAGCGTAGGGGTAACGTCATGAAGTTTTAAATGACAAATCCAAACGTGATTTGAATCCTCGTGGGTTCGAATCCCGGTCGCGCTGATCTGAGAGTTATATCTCAGACATTCACTGGACTGGTTGCACGGAAAAGGGTCTAAATTGCCTAATGGATTAAACATGTGGTTTTAAGAGTGATAGATATCAAAATAGTTGATTATTCACTATAATGCATGTTTACTTTACTTATATATATATATATATATATATATATATATATATATATATATATACATATATATATTAATATTATTCTTAATTATATATATATATATATATATATATATATAATTAAGAATAATATTAATTAGGAATAAATCAATATTATATGTTTGCATCATAATAAACCTTAAAAAGGTCCCGGTTGCTCCCTGTAAATCTTGAGGGGCGGGGATTTGATTTGCGTAGAAAGTTTAAAGTGCTCATAAATAAATTTAGTTAAGCAAAGTTGAGCTACGTTAGTACTGGGATAAGGGACCACTTTGGAAGACTGCGTGATGACAGCTTTGAATGAAGGCAATCTTTACTAATGATCATAGAGAGGAAGGACGGAATAATTAAAACTACAGAAATATAAACTAAGATAGGAGGGTTTCAAACAGTGAACATGTGCGTTTTTTCATGTATACCAACAAGACATCTATTTATGCATCATTAAGTTATGATGTAATATTGTATATCATTAAATTTTTATTAACATTTAATTCTATTAAAAATGTCTAACAGTAATGACAGTAAAATATGGAAAAGTATATTTAAATAAAATAATTATCATTATTTGAATTAAATATACTAAGGAAAGGTGACGGTGTCCAGAGTACTAGAATAGTCCAACCGCAAACTGCTAGATCTGTAAAGGGAGACTAATCAAGACCTGAGGGAAAACCAATTGGAATACGCGTTTGAAGCCATATTTTACCAAGTTAATGGCTACTATATGATATATATGTAACTAGTATGAGCCAATGGCCTCAGTCTATTGAGTTGAAAAGTTATTTTGTTTGCTATATTAATAACTGTGCAAGATTTCTGTGTTACAAAAGATATTATTGAAATAAACGAAGACTTCTATATAAATATTATTTATTATGTAACCAGGATGTACTAATGTCACCTGCTTATTTATTATGTAATAAAGATTTGCCAATGTGACGTATTTGTTTATTATGTAATAAGGATGCGCCAATGTTACATGCCTATTTACCATGTAACCTAGATGTACCAATGTTACCTGATTATTTACTATGTAACCAGGATGTGCCAATGTCGCCACGCACTAGAGAGAGAAAAGCCCGTGAGAAGATGGAACAACGACGAGAGCGCAAGGCCGCCCGAACCCTCGCCATCGTCACCGGCACCTTCGTCCTCTGCTGGCTGCCCTTCTTCGTCCTCGCTGTGCTCGTCCCTTTCTGCGGTCACAAGTGTCACATTCCTGACTTACTCATGAGCGTTATTAACTGGCTGGGATATTTCAATAGTTTGCTAAATCCAGTTATCTATACGATTTTCAACCCGGATTTTCGGATGGCATTTCGTAAGATGCTGCTGGGGAGATGCGAGAGGAGAAGAGCTTCTGTGGATTATAGGAGACCGACAGCAATTAGATTAATGTCTGTTAGCTGATTAATGTCTGTCAGCTGATTAATGTCTGTCAGATGATTAATGTCTGACAGCTGATTAACATCTTTTAGCTGATAGCTGACCTATAGATGACTACTTACTACAAAAGTATAAGAGAAAAACTTGTGATTACTTTGACTGGAAGCACCTAATACTCATCAATGCTTCGTGTTCTGTAATGATTGGTCACTAAATTGAACAAAATCAATCAACTTCTCTCTCAGTCAAAGGGTTTTCTTATAAAGTAACCGATAAGCCTTCGATAGCGAATTTGCACTGTTTCGTCGCCCTCTTACATCTAATTCATATAAATTCAGGAACTTTCACGAAGTGTAAGAATAAGATATAGAAATGTCCCTATTGCGACGTCTCTAATAATGTACTTAATGCTGTATAATATTTATAATTATTATTTATTATTATGTAATAATATTAATAATGTTATTATTACATGAAAGTGCTACTATGTAATACTTATTACTGTGTATTACTAATCATGTACTTCTTAATTCATGGTTCTTTCAGGGTGAAGAAATGCAAGTGAAAATCCTTAGGCCTATTGCTTGAATTTCATTCGCTGTATGAACTATAGAGAATATTTAATATCTTATTTGTATGAATCAGAATGAGGGCTTGGATATTTTGTAATGTGAGTGCTATATTTGACAATAGACAATGACATGACGATGGAAACCCCACTGGTCATATTTAGTAATTCTAGAACATATTATGGTTTGATTAATGCAAGGTCTTTGCTATATGATTTAAATGGTTGATAGATGTAGGACCAAACTACGTGTAAAATGATATTGCATGTAAATTATGCAACGTAAATATGATTATACTAAATATATTCCGTATTTATTTTGTATCTATCATTGGCAATTTAATTAAATAAATATACTGCATAATTCATATAGCAAAATGAAATATCAATTAAAAATAAACTCGTGCAAATGAATAAAAATAGATGCTTGAAATTAGAACAAAGGAAATTATGATAAAATTATATAAACACTTGCTATTTACTTAATTATTCTGTCTAATTGATTAAGAACTACAGATCAGGTTTGTCTTAACCTACTTGCATCTCCAATTTTTGTAATTACAGACATCTCTTGGTTAATTTTCCATTAGATTGTTAGCCTTCTAAAAACTATTGTACGGGATTGATACGATATTTTATTTATCAATTATTGTATTTTCGATTAAAAATGTATTCTATATCTATTCATAGTTAATATACTGGTGTTATAGAGCAATAAAGTAAGCAATAAGACGTCATACTTACAATATCTCTTTTAGATATTATTTACAGTACAGTCTCAGACGATATGGGATAAGTTAAACATTCCTCATTCGCCATATGTGCCAAGAACTCGGACAGCATAAAGCCCTGGAGTGCAATAGACTTATAAGACTTATTAGTATTATTTTAGAAATTATTATTATTATTATCCATTTAAATAATAATAATAATTATTATTATTATTATTATTTTTTATTATTTAACTACTGTAACAATAATAATAATAATAATTATTATTATTATTATTTATTATTATTTAACTACTGTAAAAATAATAATAATAATAATAATAAGAATAAAGGTTTAACGTCCGTTTCCTCATCCAGGAATGATGTCAGGGACGTCCCCAACAGCACACATCACTACAGATTAATTCACCCCGACCAATCTGCGAAAGAAATGTGCTGAGGAGAAGTAAGGTCCTAAACGAAAGCCAGTCCGGTGATCAAAAATGGTCAGGGTAGATTGATTATGTCCATGGTGGGAAAAGGTAAGTTTTAAGCTTGCTAGAGAATGTTGAAAGATAAAAACAAAAGCGAAGATTAGCAGGTAAAGAGTTCCAGATTGTGGGTGCTGCGTAAGAAAATGAACTCTCAGCCCAATGACGTGAGAATATTTGGAACTGAGAGAAGATTGGCATCGGTGGAACGAAGTGAACGTGAGGGACGATAGGGAAGAAGAATTTCAGATAAGTAAGAAGGCTTGCCAAATCGCAGAGTTTTGAAAGTTAATAGAGCAATTTTATATTTTATGCGTTGATTAACAGGGAGCCAATGAAGACTGCGAAGTAGAGAAAGAGAGCGAAATTGAAGTCGAGAGGACTTACAAACAACACGTGCAAGATAATTTTGGACGTGCTGCAAACGACTGAGAGAAGAAGTAGGCAACCCATGTAATAATGAATTACAGTAGTTGAGCTTTGAATGAACAATAGAATTAGCAAGGATAGTGGCTGAATTTCTAGTAAGGGATGGACGTATTTGCCTAATCTGACGAATCTGAAAGAAAGAAGCGCGACAAACAGAAGAGATATGGGATTTAAAGTCAAGGTTTCATCAAATATGACTCCAAGGTTTTTGGCGGATCGAGAAGGCGAAAGAGCAAGATTCTGAAAATTAACAGAGCTATAGGTAATTTTACTTCTTTGCAAAGAAGTGCCAATTAAAAGGCATTCAGTTTTGGAAGGATTAACAGCAAGACAGCAATAATAGTAATAATAGCAATAATAGTAATAATAATAATCATCATTATTATTATTACTACCACTATTATTACTATTATTATGATTATTATTAATCTTAGATTTAAGTTAGTCCAATGCTTAACAACTTCGACACTTCCAATTTCACAAACTTTCATGCATACACAACTAATTAATTGTCAATTTCCAGTTAGATCCCAGTTTATAAACACATTTATTTCAGTTTATTCTATTATTAATAATTCATTAGAAGTAATAATAGTATTTACTACGACACTCCTCGTTTCATTGAATCATATAATAATATAATTGCTTTAATTTAAAAATGGATATTTACAGCTATTAAAAGCTTGAATATGTATCTGCAATTTGTTCTCAGATTCAGAGTTTTGATCATATTTTTATCACTTGGTTCAACAATTCCTTAGCCTGACGGGATTGAATTATTTTTGTTTCCTCTCAGTATAAATTATCCTAAATCAGTCGTTAATCCTGCTTCAGCTATTCTTTGCCATTTCGTTTTTTTCTCTTTGAGTTTATATTTCCGATTTCCTGTGGTTTCTCAAGCTCCTTATGTTGTCTTTCAAATTCCCCGGTGATTTATGGCATTGACTAACATATATAGTACTGATTGACTTGTCGAAGACGCCGATGATGAAAAAGATAATAGATCTATAGAACCTGTTGACCTTCTGCTAAATTCTTTACTCTGAAACATTTCTGAATAGCGATCATAGACAGTAACGTTAATAATCATTTCCGGCGATGCAATAAATGCGACATTTTGAGAATACAAAATCTTGTTACGAAAATATGCGTTGTTACAAATTTCATAAAAATGAAAAATTGCATTGCAAACTATTTATTTCGGTACAGTTTCTTTCGAAAGTTGTCTTGTTATTTTATGGTGACCACAATAACGTATGAAATTAATGATCTTCGTGTAAAATCCTCTTTCTTCCTCTGGGATGTTCTGTTAAAACCCTGGAATATACTGAGCATACACACGATAACTGAGGAAGGCAACGGGAAACCACCTCAGAAGTCAAACTTTTCCCAAGCTACAAAAGGTATGGATAAGGCATAGACTTTGTGAAGGGATTAACTTGCTGATCTAAGGAGTGCTCTTATGGAGCGAGGAAGCAGACTTTGAGTATGAATATATACCTTGAACCTGCCACTTGGCAGTGCACTGAAGAAGACACATGATAAATGTTAATATTAATTAATTTTGTATTCCTTTAATTTTGCAATGATTTTAGAATATTTAATAACTTTAAATTTATTTTAAATTATGAGAGAATTAAATATAATTATTGACAGGGGGGATCCAGGAATTTTTTAAGGGGGGGCCGAAATTTGCTTTTTAGAGTGTACATTTTTTTGCTTTCTTCGGGACATGTGACGCAACCAGACAAATTTCTGTGGGGGAGCTCAAAATTTGTTCACTACTGCATTAGGCTCATAGAGTGAGTGTATCCCCGTACCTTACCCCCCCCCCATACCCGTCAGGGGAAAACTTAAAATTCTACATTTGTTTGGAAAAGTAGGTTAATTTTTTCACCTCTGAAGAAACTCTGCGGATCTCGACGAATTGCAAAAGTGACCTAATTTTGGCGGTGGGGAGGGGGGCTTAAGCCCCCTTCCAGCCAAGGCTGTTTGCACCACTGCTACGGGACAGAGTACATATTTTTTACATTTTTACCCTTTTTCCTCATGCAGTGGTTATGCATTGGTTCAAGTGAAAATTGAGAGCTAGTGAAACGGTCAACTTTTGACCCCCTTCCATTATACAGTGCTCCTAGTATATCTTACAAAAAAAACGAGATATTGGAACTGAGTTCCCTGTTGTACCCCCCTCCCCCGGCCCCCCTCCCCTAACCACTGCCATTACTAACATATTTACACATCGAAATTGCCATAAATTGCCAGGAGGGCCCGGGCCCCCCTGGATCCGCCACTGATTGTTGACATCAAAATAAATATGGGAAAAACAAATTAAGTTACGTGAATTATGCATGCGTTAATTTTCTTATATTTTCTGAGGAAATACTAAATTTTAATATTTCATTTTCAAAAGTACATAATAATATTTCCAAAGCCATTATAATAATATAATAATTACGGTGTGGATGTGGCAGAATGGATTTTTTTATCTCGGAGACAAACATTCGAAGTTTAGCGATTAAACCAGTTGACAAAGGATGGAACAGATGTCGACCAACTTGTCAAAATGCTGCCTGTTCAGTCCAAAGATTTCTCAATCAAGAAATTTTACAAAAATCAGCAGCAATATTTCGTAAAGTTGTCTCGAAAACCTGTTTCGGCTATTATTCAGCAATAAAGAGGAAGTTATAAACACTTAATATAAGTAATTAACTTAATTATTTACAGTCATTTCGTGAATCATTTCATACAAAACTGATTTTTATTCTTTTAGAATTTATCCAATTCTTCGCTTAGACAGCTACGCCCCAAGTTATCGATGCTGTACCATTTAATGCATAAAGTATACTGTATTAGCGCAAGACGAACGACGTCCGATTTTCTCATCAAACTAAATCTCCCCAGGGTATGAATATACTGTATGTAGGCAGCGCCATAGCGAAGAGGATAATATATTAACACTGAGTTTTATTGTTTGATTTAAGACGGACTCAATAAATGTCAGACGTTATTTAAATTTTCGAATAATATTAAAGATATTTTAATATTAATTAGAAACAAGTTACAATTAGAAGAAATATTTTAGAGATAATTTTAACAGAATTCGTATAAATGAACGTTACTATAATACAAGCAGTAAATTTTTGAATTAAATTCAATAATTAGTTTTAGGAATACTTGACTGACATTTTAGATTCCTAGTGAGCAAATATTCAGTTTTTGGATAAGAATTGTTAAGCGTTTGTTACACAAGTGATATAGGCCTACGTCATTCGACGGCAGTATCGCCTGTCCTTGTATCTAAAAAGTTATTATTTATTTATTTAAATAAATAAGTAACAAGATTTATCAATAATTCTCAATATTCCTCAATACATAATATTTTGAATATTCCTCAATATTCAAGAAATTTGTTTTGAAATTGTAGCATTAATTTTTTCATTCATATTTATTACAATCGATCGAAATACCATTATGTTTACTTGATGATCAAGCACTTTGCTATTATTTGTTTCTTCTGACTTGTCATTTTCTTTAACAGACACTCGTTAACCTTTCCATACAACTAAATCTTCTTCTTCTCTTACTTCTTCTTCTTATTCTTCTTATTCTTTCTTCTCCTTCTCCTCCTTCTTTTTCTTCTTGGTTTTTCTTCTTCTTTTTTCTTCTTCTTCTAAGGCATTACGGATCGGCAGGTCCTTGGCATATTAACTCTTCCGACAATTACTATCCTCGGCTTTCCTTTTAATCTCTATATGTTAATTTATGTCAAATCATCCAACAGCAGACAACTAAATAGCAGACGATTATTGATGTTTAGTGGGTGACCTGTACCAATTGAATCGGAATGGAAACGAAGAGCAGAGACTCAGCTTATTAAACAGGATTGAAATGCCAAAGATCTCTATCCGCGAGCTTCATTCTATATCATCCGACTTTCATATAAAAGCAGCCTTTTTAATATTGTGAAAATTCTAGAAGGCGTGGACGACAGAATCTCGGTTGTCATGCCTTATGCAAATAGTTCAAAGAGTACGCGGACAAATATTATTAAAGAATTGATGTGCGGCTTTTTAAGTTGAAACTTAATAATACGTAGATAAGTCCACGACATCTAGCGAAAACTCACATAATTAACTTAATGGTACTCTGATAAAGATAATTGAACACTTTGTTTTTAAGGTTGCTTATAGTTTAATTAAATTTTAGCTTGATTTGACTTCAAAACAAAGTATCTAAGTAATATATGTACTGCGTAAATGTATCTACAAATTCCATTTAAGCACAATCATTAAAATACATAGAGTACATTTCTAAATACAGGATACAAGCACCAATATTGCATGTCCCTATACAAAGTACACAAATACTTACATAGTGCATTCCAATATACAGCTTAAAAGTATCACGAAAATACAATTCAACGTACTGGATAAAATATCTACTGAATACACTTCCAAGCGCAGTGTATAAATACACTATGCATTCCTACACACCGGACAAAGAAAAATTAATACTTGAATTATAAACAGCTCGCTTCATCGCAGATCGGCTCCGGCAGTCCTGAATCAACTTTCGATGTTTTTTCGCTTATCTTTCTCACAGAATTTCGCCTGTCGACCATTGGGACTGGAAGCGTGTTGTTCGCTTGTCCACTCGCAATTTGATGATCATTGTTTGCGTCCAAGGAAATATCGTGTGAAACGAGATTTATTGTAGATATACGAAATCCTTGTGAGGATAGGAAGCGGCTGCGATTGGAAATTAATGCCTTGGAACCTTGACTCCTTTAAAAAATTCCAAGCTTTCCTTGTACCTCACATAATTTTTTAGCTATTTATATAATCACTAGCTATGATTTATCATCAGAACGCAGTATAAACTTTATAATAAGGTTATTTATTATAGGCTACTAATTAGGGTTCATTTATTTTTGATTAAACCGTATTTGAATAAAACAGTATTTGAATAAAACCGTATTTGAATAAAACCGTATTTGAATAAAACCGTATTTGAATAAAACCGTATTTGAATAAAATTGGCAGCGTCAACTGAAGTTTAGACCTTTGCCTGATCTATCTCATACTCACAAATCCTAAAAAAATAACTTTGTCACCTGAAATATGCTTGAGCACATCGCACTTGCTTCCTAAATGAATAATCAATATCCGTTGATTCATATCTTGTGATTGTATGCTCCACTAATATCACCAATAAAATTAAGTGTAATATTTTATTGTTTGTAAAGCTAATTAATATGCTTACACGGATTTTACAATGGAAAAATCATGCACGAAGATGTTTATTGTTATTTTTTATAAAACGAATTAATATGCTTAAGCAGACATTACAATGAAATGATCATGCATGGAAATGTTTATCACTATTAAGTTTTAGTCAGTTATCTACGGTATTTATACTGCACTTGCAAGTAATCCAACCTTTAAAATAATCGTGCTTGAAGTATTTACTACTTACTATTCAGTTTTTAGTCCATTTTCCATCCGTTTTTCGAATGTCGGAGATTTTGAGTCTGATTATCTCCTTCGAGGATTGTACCCGTGACATTTTGAAATCACTTCAGAATCGGTCATTTAAAATTGCAAGACTCTACCGGATAGTATTCTCAGGGAATGACGCCCCTGCCTTGTAAACGTTAGTCGAAGCTGAGGAAGGTATAGGGGGCCCACCTCGTCATAAACAAATCCCCCAACAATAATGGTATATCAAAAGGAATGTTAGATGATTTAGAAATCCATTCGTATGTGACCATGAAGAGGAAAATGAAAGATAAAGAGAGAAGAGTGGAAGCTTTATATACCATGGACCTGCCAGCAGGCAGTGCACTAAGAGAGAGAGATAACTTAAAGACCCACTCATATGTGGACATGAAGAGGAAAACTGAAGAGAGGGAAGAGTGGAGGTGTTAAACATGTATACATGGACCTGCCAGTATTCAGAACATTGAGAGATAGAGACACTCTACCAGGCCCCTCC
This sequence comes from Enchytraeus crypticus, assembly GCA_905160935.1. NCBI lineage: Eukaryota > Metazoa > Annelida > Clitellata > Enchytraeida > Enchytraeidae > Enchytraeus > Enchytraeus crypticus. The sequence goes on from CAJHZI010000266.1 coordinate 701,404, forward strand.
ACACTACAGCCTATTTTGAGGTTCCTAGCCTCCCTACTATAATTTTAAAATAGAACCTCCTGTGACACGAGAACTGGCTAAAGGATTCTGATGGCGTCAAATAATTGCCAGTACTGTTTACTGTGTCGATCAATATACGAGAAAGTTCTAGGCTGAAATATTGAAGTATTTTCTAGTTGTGTTAATTCTTTTCCACTGTTTGAAGTTTTAATCAATGGACCAATAAATTATTTAACTAACTGGTTCGAAATCTTTCTTTTGAAGTCCGACGTTATAGAACTTTTGAAGGCTTGTTGATTAATATTGTATTCTTATACCGCAAATCGTTACTGTTATATATCTGAAGAAGCTTACAGTTGCAGCTGTTTTAAAGAGGCTGCTAATCTAGGTACCCTTTGTAAACTCAAACGTTAGCTTCAAGAGTTTCTTTTGATAAGGTTAATAAGTCTTTCATGTTTGCAAACGTTATGTCACATTATTTCTTTTTTTATAAGGCGCGCTAGAGAAATAATGTTAATTAATGTTTTTCAGGAATTGTTTAGTAAACTCAATAAATTTAGTTCAAGATGAGTTTAGACAGTGGCTTGTTGGCAAGTTGTTCGACAGCGGATCAGTAGGTGCAGGGTTCAATTCCAGTGCTGTCACCGTCACTGCCATGTTATCGAACAGAAAATTGACGTCAAATTTGGCTTTTGTTCAGGAGTTGGCATAAAATGCTTCTATTGATAAATTGGTTTATTGAAGAACAGCTTTACAGTTAGCTAAATCAAACCACTTAAACAGATGGGTCATCTTAAAAGCAAACTTAACCGCATGTTTCCAAACGTTAAATAATATACTCCAAGTTGCCTACAATTACTGACAGGTAACTACTCTCCGAACTAAATAAATTCTAATTACTTCGCACCGGCTTTCTCCACTTTCACAACATTCTTTCAGGAATCCTTTACACGGACCCGGATATTCACCGGATCCCATTGTATGACATCCACTACGAGAGTCGTCAATGTTTACTTTCCACATTCAGTCCCCCTGGATCCATTAAACCGGCTCCTCGATGAAGCAAATTGTCGGAAGAAGTAGAAATAAATTCATTAAGTTACCAAAGCAGCGTAACTTGAGATAAAGCTGAACACATGTGTTTTGAGGTACTTAGTAGTTCATGAGATTGACAAACTTTATCTCAATCTCTCTCTCTCTCTCTCTCTCTCGTTCTCTGGCTCTCTGTCTATTTAGGGCTCTGGTAACAATTGCCAGGTTCAATATACAATTTCTAACCCGTAATCAGCATGGGTCATCAGCTTCTATTAGAGTCCTAGGCGATGTTGCAGCAGAACATTAGGGTCGTATAGTTGCCTGATATTCACCACATAGAAACCCATTGAATACTGACAAAATGGCGCAACTTCTAATTGTCTGCTTGCTACCCTTGAAGTGACACAAAATTCGAGGAACGCTTTACACCAGTAGCTGAAGTGATTCTAAAAGGTCATTATTCTTCTCTCGTATCTTCTCTCAACTGACTGTCTAACGGCCGGTCCATAGCATATATAATTCTTGCAACGAATTCTCTGCTCAGAATCTTTCGTATAGACCGTATGTGATACAAAATATCCTGTACATTTTGTCTTGGTCTGTCTATAACCCTTTCCAATTGCATTAGTCTTTATTTTCTTTTCTTTTCCTATACATTCTTCCGTCTATTACATTTTCAACACCACATACTCCTTATTTTACATCTTATCTAACGTTAACCTTAGCTTTTTAAGGCATTTATCCAGTTCTTCCTTTCATTGATCATTTCGTGTCGTATTTACTAAATGTCACTCTACTATAGACAAATTTTCTCAAAACTTTCTTAATTGATCATTTTGAGAATTCAATTATTTTTCCATCTTCTTCCATTAAACATTTTCTAAGCTACCAGTTTTCTTACATATTCTTTCGTTATCATCAAAGTTTCGTATCGGCTATAAAAAATGCCCTCTACATCGTTTAACCTCAATTCTGGAAATACATGTCTTCTGCAATACCAGAATGGGATAAAAACTTACCAGAAGTGAAGGTTTAAGAAACATTCTGTAGAAAATTACTAGAAACCCAATTAAGCATCAAGTATTGAACAGAGATGGAGAATCGAGAGTGGTCTCTATCAATTCGAAAACCTTCATGTAAGACATGCTCGCCAAGTCAAACTTAATTAAACATCTCGATAGAGAGCAGCAAACAGTTCTCGCTCTTTAGAGAAGAAACTCTCCAGCCAATATTACAGTAGAAAGTTCAACGTACTGATCAGTGTTCTGAGAAACGGTTAGACTTCGCTAAGTACTAACAGATCAAACTAATATAAAAACTTGTCAAAAGTATCTGATTTATTCTGGGTTAATAATAGTCTCGTGACGTTTCCTAGGCTCTGAAGATTTGATCAACCGTTTAACTGCACATGTCATTGGAGACGACTAAACAAAAACTGCGGAAGCTAACTTGAACTACTTTAGCGGTTCTTATTTCAAAGCTAACGGTTGAATTATATGTGTATTGCTAGGTGAGATCATAGTGTCTTGTGAAAGGATAAACTTGTTGCTCGATATTATACTATTTATGAAACATGGCATAAGACTGTGAATTCGGATATATATATATATATATATATATATATATATATATATATATATATATATATATATATACTGTATATATATATACTGTATATATATACTATATATATATATATATATATATATATATATATATATCTTGGACCCTCCAGTTGCCAGAATGATGGAGAGACAAAGAATGTTGATCTATAAAAATAACTAGGTCCGAATAAATATAGCAACTAATTAGGCTATCAATAACTAGAATAATAAGTTACTAAGAAATTCCATCTTTAATTAATTGAATAGACAGCGTAACTGCCAAATAACACAGAAAATAATAATTTATTGCAAGAGTCTATAACTAAAGTCCTAAGAAGGAATAACAGCTCAGAACTGAAATTAATTAGAAGAAAGACGGAGTTTTTTAAATGCTGAAAATGAAATGAATTTTCTTAGGTACAGTAATTTTAGTAGAGATGAACAAAAATTGCTCAAAATCGGCATTAGAAGCACAAATTCTGTAATTCTCACTTAACCTTCATTTACTGGAGATAGGGGTTGATATTTTTGTATGTGATTAAATGTTAACCTAATTGAACTTTATTGTTTGGTTTCTGCTTGGCAAAAAATCATATGAACTTTTAAATTCAATCCTTGGAGCCATTGCTATATATAATGAGTGAAATAATCAATTCAAAGTGAGTTTAAGAACAGGCAGCTTACTCCATGCAGTCAAACTCTATGGGATATTAGGCATAGGATGAGGGACATGAGGGAACTAAGGAGAACTATTGCTGTGGAGTTTTAGAGTGGAGGGGCCCGAAGGTATTTGTTCGAAAACGAGTGTTTGTATTCACTCCAAAAAAATTTATTCCGCCGATTGGACGAGATGCAATGAAAGAGTTTCTAAATTCAGTTGAAGAAACCTCCAGTGGTTACACCCACATAAAGAGGAGAGAAAGGGAAAGGGAATGAGAGAGACAGTAAGGAAAACGAG